>JBBPRI010000298.1:0-22879 GCA_038092955.1 Boletus pseudo-olivaceus
CTCAACAGACTACTTTAGATGCATTCCTCACCTGCCCGGGTCAGTGATCCCTCGAGTTGCATACATAGCTACACCGCAAGTCCGCTATATCCTGTGACTGTCACATTTGTCACCATGTGTGACAGATGTGGTACTGAATATTGCTCATAATGCATAGTTTTTTTCGTCTCCCGACCATATGCATTATGAGATAATGTACTGTACTCCCACTTATCCCGAGCGGGGGACGACACCGAAGGACGCAATAGGGCCGAGGCGGAACCCTGCGGATGGCCAGAGGTATTGTTTGTACCATCCCGAGACTGACTCGATGTGGAGGGAGTAGACTGGGGTCGGATCGAATTTGCGTTTCCAGGTCCCCCCGTTAACGCGAGTGTATGGGAACCAGTGACGGCAGCCTGCTTCGCTGTGTTTTTCACTTGTTTTCTTGCATCCTCGATTTCCTTCATCTTCTTCCGCTTCTCGTTATCCCTGTCTTTGGCGGCCTGGATATCGGCCGCGTTCTCCCTCTCAAGCTGTAACTGAGCTTCAAGCTCCATCATGTCTAACTCGTGCTGATGCTCCGCAGCCTCACGTTGCGCTTGAGCCTCGAGGTCCAGCTTAGCTTGTTTTTAAAGGCGCTATCTTTCCTCCTCGCAAGCCGTGCATTTCTCTGGCGGTCCCCGAGGGCACTTTCACTTCAACTGGTGAATGTTTGCAGGACATGGCGCGATGAAAATGTGGTTGCAAGGCATCGTCGTGTGGACATCTGGTTGATCAGGTCCCAATCGGAGAGGGTGGCACTTCTTGAAACAGGTATGAACCTCGCAGCTGAACAGCGAACCACTCCATTGTTGCGTGAGTTCTCCAAATACAACGTAAAATGTAAGGAGTCTTATCATTGTTCGGTACACCCGCCATCAGGTGCCAGGCTATCCACTTGATGGAAAAGCCATCGTATATATGCCCGCTGTTTCGTAAGAGACCGAAAAATTTCGTCCATAACTCCCCAGCCGATTGGGAGGATTTGGAAGTTCGAGAATTACCAATCAGGATGAGTCCATCGCGTGCACGAGATACAAGAACGTTGAGATGTTCGGGAGACTTCATGAATCCAATTGTGCCATTAAAGTGTGATCTGGTCAAGCTCGCAACCACGATATCACTTTCTTCACCTTGATAATTACCTGAGGAACACGTCGTGAATAGATCGGTCAGGAATGGATCAAATTGCACATGCAAATAATTGCTAGCCGAATGCAGGTTTTGTGAGTCTTGGCAGGCGTCGGTGAGGACAGCCCTGCACGGGCGAGTTCCCCTGAATCTAGCTCATTCATAAGGGCATCGGCGTCCTTTTTGATAGCGTCGCGGAGTGCGGACAACTGCCCAAAATGGGGAGTGAGGAGGACGATATTATCGCTTCTGTAGCCTTGCTGTAAAAGGCAGTGAACGATTTTCATAAGCATTTCTACCTCAAACTGGTTTCGTTTTGAGGTCTGCGAGCCACCATCCCCACGATCAGAAATTTGCTTCTCATCATCCTCATCTTGATTGTGATCCACGAAGACAACGTTGCTCTGGAATCTAGATACCACGAATGTTGTCTCTATTCTGAGCCTTTGGCGCGTCAGTGAGTCCAGGGTACGTCAACATAATGGCAGAAATCTCGGGACGCATGCGACGTTGGGCTGTGAGGGTTACATGCGGAAAGCCCTTGAGGATGAGACGTTCAAATAAAGACCTGTTCAGGTCATATCCGCCTTCTTTCTCGACTGTCAGTTCGCACTTGTTCACTTTTGGTCGGAGCTGCCTGCGGAGGACAAGTTTCAGTCGATAAACTGAAGCAGTAGTGTGTATGCAACTTGCTTGTGATCCCCAATACAAGAATCATGTGACTCGCGTTCTTCCCAAGGGCGGTGATGACATGATTCTCGGGGGTCTCCCCTGCTTCTTTGACAAGTAATACCCCAGGTGAAGCGGCCCTGATATCTTCTGTATACTTTGGTGCCCCTGTTGTAGTACACCCAACGATCCGCTTATGCTTGAGTACCGCTATGCTGGACTCGTCAAACTTGCGCGAAAGCTCATCCTGGCACTCGCCGTAGCCCCTTCCGACAAATACAGCATCCACCATGCTCCGGTTGATAGCCAACTCCCAATCCGCCAACTTTTGCTGATGTTGCGCGTCAGTCATGGACTATATTGCTGCCGCACCCTGGATATGGGATTCTTGTTTAAATATCCCAGCGTCCCACCGGGACGCACTGAGAGATGAGGTATGTGGCGTCAATGGTGTCTCCATTCTTTCCCAGCGAATCATCCCATCCGTGGACTCGGGGACTTGGAATGCATCGAAGTAATCCGAGTCATCGATCTGGTCTGAGAAGTCGTGTAGGGCCTTGGCGAGTAGTGCTCCAATAAATGACCTGCCAGTCCCTGCATTCGAGTCAATCACTAAGGATCCTGCCATATAACTGAACAAACATACCAGGAGGGCCTTGTATCAGAGAAACCCATTGACTCAGACCGGCGAGTAACAAGATCGCCTGTACTTGGTCGAGCTTAATGGAGGTCGGGGTCCTAAGGATTGGCTGAATGGATTTTTGGCTAGAGGAATGGAAATATGGGGAGTAGTAGTTGACGGGCTACCGATGGGAAACCCGTTCTCCCAAAACAGTATCTCCTCCGCCAAGGGAACAATCTTCATCTTTTGAAGTACCCTGAGCACAGGCTTGAAGGAATATCGGATGGCAGGCTGTCCTTGGTATTGTGGAGTATCTTGGAGTCTCCGGCGCATTGGAGCACGATCCCATGTCGAGTCCAGGTCTTCTGATAGTCAGGTCCCATATACACGCCTACAATACGCAACCCCTCGACCACAGCCCCACGCTGCCTCTTCTTGCGATCCTTGGGTAATCTGTGATACGAGTCTCCTTGGCGGCAGGGTCATCGAGGAATGACGCATGCCTAAAAAGGGCCTTCTTGGTGCATTGGACTTCGTCTGCAGTGGGAACTATAGAGATGCTACGAAAATTGATAAAGTCGTCGTCGTGACGACCTCCAGAACCCTCTGGTGTGGACGCGGCGGAAGTGGCGGACGAGGTGGAGAGGAGCTCTTTGATAAGATTGGCAGCTGCTCTAACGTCTGGCTGGTCGGAGCTGATGAGCCTATTGAAGATAGAAGGTCGCTTGGCGCGGTCGCGGTACTAGGAAGTGTCCTTATTTTCCATCCTTAGAAGATAAGCGAGGAGCTGCGCGAATACGGATTTTGCATCCTTGTCTAGATTTCCCTTCTCCAACTCCTCGCAGAACTTGTTCCAATAGATGGGCGGATTGAGGATGTGGAGAAGGAGTGTCGAGTATATCCCCTAGGTCGTTGGCACGGAGGAGGTACCGGATTGCATTCAAGTTGGAGCCAAGGCCGTTCATAAACTTTACGCTCAGGTCGCGGTGCATCGCCTGTTGTACCGCAAAAAGCCCATGCTTACTATCTTGCTGACGCAGGTGGTTGGATCTTCCTGCAGAGAAAGACCTTCAAGAAAGAGTGCTTTGTTCCATCCGACGTCTGTAGACCCACCGCCGCCATGGCAAGTACATCGAGAAAGCGTCTGTTGAGCTGCTGTTTGCGGTCCATAGGATGTATATCAGTTGAGACAATGAGCGGGACCAAATTCCGGCCAATCCCTTGCTGTAAAAATCGCACTGGGGACGAGACGTGGCAAAAAGGAATAGACACCACCGGCAGATTCTTGCGTCGGCCAGCAAAGATCTTCGCTGTACAGATTAGTATAATGATACTAATAGCCACCAACCACCGAGAGAAAACATGGTCGCTATGCCCGTAGCAATAGTCCCAAAAATTACATGCTACACCGATCGAGAGGTACGGTTTAGTCGAAGTACTCGCCACCATTAATGGAGATCTATCAACAACCTCTTCAGCCGTCATTTCATCTAAGAGACATTCGATTACCGTCTGTCCTGTAATGGCTGAGAGTCACAACGTGTTGTGGCATTGGACGAAGAGGACGCTTACCCGTGATGTAGCGTGCCTCTGGCGACACTAAATACGATACGAGGCCGGCGATGTCCTCGGGTTTGCCTATGTAGCCAACAGCACCCAGCTTCTTTGTCTGTTATTCAGCTGGTAAAAGTGTGACAGCCTCCATGGACGCAGAAGCATTCACCAATTCATAAAGACCCCCTTCGTCACCAGTATGCTTCACCCAACCGTCGTGCAGAGCAGTCACTGTGGTTCACATCTGTCAACCATTTGATATTAGTGGAAAAAGAATAACAACAAACACAGCGTCGTCTCAACGGCGCCAGGAGCATAAGCATTGACGGTTATCCCATACTGTCCAAACTCTTTGGCTGTCGGGATCTCGTCAGTGGCCCCGTACCACAACATCAGACATAAACTGCGCAAGACCTGCCGACTGTGTCAACCCACGAACTGCAAACTTTGACGCGGAGTAGGATCCAGTTAGGATGCTTCCTGCGTGGTGCCACCATCATCTCAGTGGGGTACGCGCGGCAGGCGAATAATGATTCACACGAACCTCGCTTGCCAGCGATGGAGCTAGCACCAACGATGCGTCCTTTAGTACCTCGAGTAATCATTTCTTGTGCTGCAAACTTGTAACAAAGGAACGTTCCACGACCATTGACCGCCAACGTGGTATCCCAGTCTTCTGTGGTTGCTATCGTGACAGGGGACTCGTCAGTGCGCGACAATTTATACGGCGTCACAAGATCTATGAAAAATCTTACTTTCAAGGATCGTCTTGACTCGCACTACGCCCGCATTCGCCACCATCTAACGGAGATAATCTGTGGAAGTGGCAATCACTGACTTCAAGATTCATTCTGCTTACCACATCAAGGCGTCCCAAGGCTGCAACCACGTCGCCGACCATGTCCTTTACCTCCTCTTCCACGCTCACGTCGGCCACCAGAATGCAAACACGCCGTCCAGGACATTGTCGGGTGATTTCTTCACTTAGAACCTCAAGCTTGTTCCTGTTTGCATGAACGTCGTTTAACCCGACATCGTATCCGTCGGTCGCGAGTCGGAGTGCAATGCTGCGACCAATGCCCTGTCCCGAACCTGTCACTAAAGCGACGCCTTTAGTAAAGCTACCTGCTGTTTCGGTCGACATTCCAGGCTTGAGGGTGCTCGAGGTGAGTGGGTTGTGCGGTCGGGTAAAGTGGCTGCATCCTCGGGCATTTATGTACACGATGGTACTAATAGCACTCGAGGGCTAGTTGGCGAATATCAGGTGATCACTTGCATGCTAGGAATGTTACCTGCTGTCCACACGGAGTGTGAGATTGCAAGATCCCTGGGTAAACTTCCCACCATGTAACTAACCAATAACTCACATATGATCCCTCCTACTCAGGCTGAAATCGACGACCCACCAAAACACAGGTACCGTTTCAAACCCCAAAGTATGTGGGTATACTTGACTTTGATATGAATTCTGACCCACCGCAAGTTGATTCTGTTCCGGGCATCTCGAAACATCACTTTTTAGTGCGAGCTCCGAGTTGAGTTGAAATAAGGGCACAACCTCCCCCAGATCCGAAGAGAATAATTTGTGCAGCTGTGCAGTTATTCAAGAATTGGCCAAAATTCTGCATCCAGGGCGACTCTATGATAGTGTTGAACCGACTGATAGATACCTCCGTCTGATATATCCGAGCTACAAGGAGTGCACACGCTGGAGCTGCAGGTACTAATAGTAATTCGTACCAATTTGGCCATGGGACATAAAATGTGAACCCCCCGCACATCTGTACCCATTTCCCTGTCTGATCCACTGATATCCCATGGGACAAACCCCCATGCAATCGAGCTTCTGCTGCATCTCTAGCTCCTTTCGCCTCTTTTCCTCTTCTTCCTGCTGCTTCTTCCTCAAAGCAGCGGCGGCCCTTTCCCTTGCGGCCCTTACCTCCGCTTCGCGACGGCGCGCTTCCTCGAGCTGTCGTTCAATCTCGCGTTGCTTCTCTATGTTGTCCTTGGCCGCGGCCATAGCACGTTGCAGCGCCACTGCCCGGGCACGCGCAGTTTTTTGCTGCTTCTCAGCCTTCTTGACCTCCTCTTCGAGACGCCGTTCTTCTTCCGCAGCTTGCTTCTTCGCTTCCTCCTCTGCCGCGATGTCTGCCTGAAGTTGATTCCAGACAGCGTCAGAGACCCCCGCATCCCGTTGTGCAACTCTGTATTTCGGAGGCTGATCCTCCGTCGATGCCTTTGCAGGCAGACCGCGGCGTTTGGATCGTTGCTTGGTCGATGAGTTTTCCCTCGACGTGTTCTTCGAACCTGGTTGTTTGGGCGGCTCGCTCGGGGGCGCAGATGGAGGGGGCGGCGGCGGAGCACGCTTGGATGCCTGATTCGTCGATGTTGACATGGAAGGCGGTGGTGGCGCTGGGCCGTCCATGCTTGCCATTGGCATGGAACTGGAGGAAGGCACGGTGCGAGCCATACCTCGCCGGGCCAGCTGCTCCTGCAGCGCCGAATTCATGACGCCCAGAGCCTCTCCCGCAGGGAGCGACTCCGAGGTCCCACCATTAGCCATGTTAGCAAAGGCTTTTTGAGTCAACCTCTTCCCGAGTGTCTTGACGTCACGTCCATTACCCCAGGACGGGAGTGCAGACATCTGATCAATGACATCTTGCATCTGGACGTAGGTTGGTGAGGTCTTGTCGCTGAGTTCGGGAATGGCGACCCCGTTCTTCCGCAGGTCCTTATCAAGAAGCTCCAGACATTGCTCCGAGGACATGTTCTGGAAGATAATCTCCTCGGAGAAACGACTGGAAAGACCGGGGTTGACTGCCAACAGCTCGTTCATCTGATGGTCATAGCCAGCCAGGATGATGACGAGCTTGTGCATGAAGCGCTCGTGAGTCATCAATCCCACAATCTCGTCCATCGCTTCTTTCGCGAAGTGACCTTCACTCAGTCGGTAAGCTTCGTCGATGAAGAGTACCTTGCCGAGGGCTTTCTCGAACACTCCCTTCGTTTTCGGTCCCGTCTGCCCGACGTATTGTCCGACCAAGTCGGTCGCGGAACACTCGACCACTTCTTTGGAGGCCAGGAAACCCATGTCGTAGTATACTCGACCAAGCTTCCGAGCCGTCGTCGTCTTTCCCGTACCTGTTCTGCGTGAGTGATTGACGGATCCTCGACTGGTTACTACCCACCCGGTGGTCCCTTGAAGACAAAATTACTCGGAATCTGGGTACGCATATCGAGACCCTTTTCTTTCATTGCTCGGGCGATCTTTTGGTAGCCGTCGAGCTTCTCTACGACTTCATCGCAACCCACGACGTCCGCGAACATCGTGGCGAGGGTCGCAGACGCGTTCTGAATCCTGTCGAAATCGGGGTCGATGTCCTGAGACTCGAACACGACTTCCATCCTTTGGGAAGCAGGAACGGATGCCATACGTTTTTGATACCGTGCCTTGGCCTGCCCCAAAAGGTTTTCGACCTCTCCCGCATTTCCAAAGTTAGGGCGGATCTTCATTCGACTCAGCAGCTCGCGCGCCACTTCCTTGGCGTCGTCCGTGGCAGACAAATCCTGATCTTTCAGTTTGTATTCCAAGATTTTCATGAGCTGAGGTTCCGTGAAGTCCTCAAAGTCGAAGGCGTTCTCAATCGCAAATCGTCGAGCAAGCCCAGGGTTGACGTTCTGAGGACGGTGGTGTCAATTTGGTGCAAACGAACCGGACGGCGACGACGTTACCTGGAACATCTCCTCCATCTGGTCTTTGTATCCAAGGAGGAGGACACATCGATCTTCGCCGGGAACACTTTGGATCTCAGCGACCATCGTGTCGATGACCGAGGTCTTGTAAGGATCCGTCGTGTTCTTGCTATACAACATGTACGCCTAAACGCTCATCAGAGACTCCGTTGGCTGACACAGACGATACAACGAACCTCGTCGATGACGAGCACCTTCCCTTGTGTACTCTCCAGAATCGACTTTGTGTTCTTTTCTGATTGTCCCAAGTGGGCCCCGACGAAGTCTGCGGGATTTTTGACCACCACTGACAAGACGTTGTCTTAGCACTGCGATACGACATGAGATGAACAGGTCGCCTCACCTTCACCGTTGCTCAACATCCCAAGGTCCGCGAGAATCTGTCCGTACAACTTGGCGACCGACGTCTTCCCTGTTCCCGGTGAACCGAGGAAGACCCTGTTGAGAGAGAGCTGTATCGGCTCCTTCTCCACCAGTTCTCGCTGATAATTCGTCTCCAGAAGCGCAAAAAAGTTGCGTACAGAGTCCTTGACGGACTCCAAACCAATCAATCCTTGGAGCTTCGCCCAGGGCGCGCTGTTGGGCAACACTTGAGACGGATCAGGCCCAATCAGGTCCTCCTTCGTTAGGAGGAAGTCGTCCACCAGCATTCCTAGCCTGCGCTCTTTCTCGACTCGCTCAGCCTGACGTTCACGGATTTTAGCGAACATGTTTTGCAAGGCACGGGCGTTCCCGAAGCCGGGTCTGCCTCTTCCACGACCCAACCGCCTGACGGCAATGCGAGCGTACAGTCCATTGATGCCATCTTCGACTTTCATCCGACCACTGTAGCGCTTGTGAACGAGGTCTTCCAACATCGACAGCAGCTCCTTATCGGTGTAATCCGCGAACGTGAGCTGATAGGGTACTCGACTTGGCAGTCCCGGGTTGTGCTCGAAAAACTTTTCCATCTGCTTGCTGTATCCGGCGAGGATAAACACGAGCGTGCCAACCCTGTTCTCCATTTCCGCGAGAAGGAAATCCAAGACTTGTTTTCCAGACTGATCATGCTCAGTAACGAGCTGATAGGCCTCGTCGATGAAGATGGCACCTCCGCCGGCCTTTAATGCGTCATCGATGAGCTTTTGAGCGCCTTGCACTCCTTCGAAGGAGAGTTTGGAGCCCGTAGTCTCCAGGAACGCGTTCCCTGGGAGCGCCTTGATGGACTCGAGGAATTGTGCATAAAGCCTCGCAACCGTGGTTTTTCCTAGAAGTGGAGTCAATGCCCTTCTTCTTCATGCGCCACAATACGTCGTACCTGTCCCCGGGTTCCCAAGCAGGACAAGGTTAATACGTTCCTTATCGATAGGTACGCTTTGACGATGCATCGTGTCAAGGCTACCTTTGATCCGCAAGATCTGCTCCTTGACCTGTTCGAGCCCAGTCATGTCCATGATCTTGTCGATCGCGTCATTTTGCACCCCATCTACACGCTTCTGATTCTCCCACTTATCTCTCGCAGGAGACGGGAAGATGGGACGAGGTGGTGTGGCTGCATTGGAAGTGGTAGGACCGTTAGCGGCGCCTTGGGGTGGATTCTGAGACGATGCATTCGCCTTCTCAGCCGCCTGTTTCGCCGCGTTCTCGGCATCACGGATCTTTTGCTTCGCATCCTCGATCTCCTTCTCCTTTTGCTTTATCTCGTTCTCCATGTCCTTTTTCGCCCGAAGATCATTCATCGCCTCCTGCTGGTACTGTAGCTTCGCCTGGAGTTCGGTCATCTTTATGTCGTGCTCGCGTTGCGCTTTTTCACGTTCCTCTTGAGCCTTCATATCCAACTTGGCCTGCTTTTCGAGACGCTTGGCCAGACGATCGCATGAGGAACAGGTTGCGGGACGCCCCTGATGACACTTCCAAGACATCGTATGGACGTCAACGGGGCACTTATCCTGAAACAGGTGCATACACAACATGGAGGAATGAACGTCAGGCTGGCCAGCAGCTGATCGCAATGGGTGACATTTCTTCGGACACGCGTGGAGTTGACACTTCAGAAGTACATCGCTAGCGAGGTAATGAGCGAAACAGAGCATTGAAATCGAGAACTCGACGAGGCTTACCAAGGTTCAGTGCATCCCCCGTCAGGGGATCGACTATCAAATTCTTCGGGCAGCGTGAGAATCGCAGTCCTTGGGGGATGTCTCTCACACTTGATCGGAAAACCGCCGTAAATATATTTCCCTGTGTCCAGCATCGAGAAGAACTGCCCCCAAAGCTCCGCCCCTCTCTTGGAATGGAGGAACGTGTTCGAGTTTCCGATCAGAATCAATCCGTCCCGTGCACGAGAGAGAAGGACATTGAGACGTTCAGGGGAGTTCATGAATCCAATGATATTCTCAGGATTTGACCGAGTCAAACTGGCGATGACGATGTTGCTTTCTTCTCCCTGGTAATTATCTATTGGGGTGGTTACATGCGCCGGACGTTATACCCTGTGGAAACCTTACCGATTGTCGCCAATCGTATCCCATGCTGGTTAGCTTTGGTAGCCGCCGGGCCAGTTTGACCCAACCCTGCCTTTTGCAGGTCGTTGGCATCCAAATCATCCAAAACTGGGTCGTATTCATTCTCCAACGCATTACGGAGCTTGAGCAGTTGTCCCAAGTATGGGGTCAAGATGACCATGTCCGTGCTCTTGTATCCTTGTTGTTTGAGGTGACGCACAATCTTGAGAACCATCTCGGCCTCGTACGTGTTCTGCTTCGACGACGTGGACCCAGCATCCCCGCGATCCGCGATCCGGGTCTCTTCGTCCTCTGGATGAGCATGATTGACGAAGATAACATTAGATTGAACACCACGGATATCGGGCCTCCCTGTTGTACTCGGGTGGTCGATGAGCTCGGGATAGGTCAACTCCCGAATGAATGCGGAGATCTCAGGCCTCATGCGGTGCTGCGTCGTCAAAGTTTGATGAGGGAACTCCTTCAATACGAGGCGCTCAAAGAGCGATCTATTAAGGTCGAACCCTTCCCCTTTCTCGACCGTCAGTTGATAGTTGTTGACTTTCGGACGAAGTTGCCTAGGATGGACATGAGTATTCGAGCATGATACGCTGCGCAAAATTAATACATACTTGTGGTCACCAATAAGAATCATCTGGTTCGTCTTTTCGCCCAACGCCGTCAGAATATGACTCTCCAGAATTTCACCAGCTTCTTCGACGAGCAACACATCCGGACTAACCGCAGCAAGATCATTCGCATACTTGGCAGCCCCAGTAGTCGTACACCCGATGATCCTCTTTTGTTTCAACAACGCCACTGTAGATTCTCCAAACCGGCGAGCCAACTGATCTTGAGCGTTGTTATAATCCCTGCCAACGTTGCACATATCCGCAACGACACCCTTCACGATATCTCCTCTCCACTTATTGAGCAACACTTGACGAGAGGGATAATCCATGTTCCAGATCGATGCCGCATCACGTACTTGTGGGTGCCTCTTGAATATTCCAGCATCCCACCCATTCGACCATTGCCATATGAGGTAATCTTGCTGTATGGGCTTTCCCTTCTTCCCCACGATACGCGATCCATCAGGCACCGAAGGAACCTGGAACGCATCCCCATATTCGGGGTCTTCGAATTCAATGTGGAGGAGTATGTCGTCGAGCGAGATCGCTTTGTCTGCTGTCACAAGCGCTTGGAAAGAACCCTGTAAACGTCCCACCAGAAAGCCAGACGTGGCCTTTGCCTGTTCGATGAGGGTCCACTCTGCTTTAGAGCGTGGGTGTTTGACGCGTTCCTGGGACTGTAAGGAGAGGTGCTGCATGGCCGCGCTTGCGCGTCCACCAACACGAACAATTGAGTGAGCAGCAATGCCGATCCCAATGAGATCGTCGAGGAATTGATCAAGGGCGTGATTGGTGTAACACACGACAAGGATTGTTTGAGATGTGTGATCATGGATCGCTTTAGCGAGAAGAGCACCAATAAAAGACTTCCCAGTACCTGATATACAGCATAGATGAGGATCGCATACGGTCGAACGGTGAAAAGTAAATGCGCACCTGGGGGTCCTTGAATCAACGCTACGCGCTGGCGTAGTCCAGCAAGGAGAGAATCTGCTTGAGATCCATCGAGTCGGACCGACTTAGATATGGCAAGGATCGACTGGAGGTCCACGGAGGGATCCAGCGAGAGTGGTCGTACGACCTGGTCAACCTGTATGGGGGGCGATTGAAGTGTCTTCCCCTCGTCCCAGAACAACAATTCATCTGACAGAGGAACAAGCCGCATATTCTTAAGCGCCTTGAGAACTGGTTCGTATGCAAATAAGGCAGTATCGATCTGAAGCAGCCGTACGTGTTTGGCGGTGCTTAAGCGAAAGAGGGTTTTGGAGGTACTGGTTTCACCTTCTAGCTGGAGGACGATCTTGGGGGGATTCTGGGCAAGTAGATCATCCACACGGTGAACAGTAGCGAAGGAAATGATATCTTCATCTGCGATAAGACAAGCGAGCGATTGGTTTCTGAGAATCTTGCGCCCAGTAGGATCGTCCGAGAGGAAGCTTTGCCTTTTATCCAACTTTATTTGACGGAGTTGTGGAAAGTCGTGATGGCATTGAAGGACAAGTCCCCAACGGGAGCCTCTATCCTGCGAGCCAGTGTACACATCAACCATGGAGAGCCCGTTAATATGGAGACCGCGATGCTGCCCAGGTTTCTTCTTCTGCGCGATTTGGAGCTCGTCACGCATGTCGTAAATCATGTCTTCCCTGAGCATGCGAAAAGTATTGTCTAGATAATCCGCGACGCGACTATCGGACGCCTCCGGATCATCCAAAACAGAAGCGGGTCTGATGAAAGGGGGCTGGGTGCTGAGAATCTCGTCTGCCGTGGGGAGGATAGCAATATCGCGGAAATGGAGCAAGTCATTGTCATGTCGGCCCCCAGGGCCGCATGCGTCACTAAGAGCGCCGCCGGAAGCAAATGCAGCGAGGACGTGATTGATGTGGTGGGCAATCTCCCGTACCTCGTGCTCCGATGATTCGACCAGCTTGTTAATAACAGATGGCTTTGAGGCGACTTCCCTATACGGGGATGCATCTTTGTCCTTGAGAGCGATCAGCCTGTCTAGGAGTTTTGCGAAGACGAGCTGAGCTTTCTCCGTCAATGTCCCCGCCTCAAATCCCTGGGCGAATGCCGACCAAAAAATAGGAGGTTCCACAATAGTAATAAGGATGTGATCTAGGACACCTCCACCGAGGTCTGCGGCGCGTAGTAAGTACTCGAGAGTACTGGTGGCGAGGCCGTTGAGGAACTGCGAAGATAGATCGAAGCGCATAGCATTTTGGATGGAAGGTAGTCCGTGCTGACTCGAAATAAGACTATCCACACACTTTGGGGTGTCTTCTTGGGCGCAAGTGGCCTCGAGAAAAAGGCGAAAGTTAGTAGGGTCCAGAACGACTCTACCGTACAGGACATCATGAAAGCGTTTGTTGAGCCGGTCAATGCGAGCCTGAGTCATGAGGGGTGTTCCAAAGAAAACAAGATCGAATGCTACTCAAAGGGAGGCGAGGACGGGTTTTTGAAGATGGTGGTAGTGCACAGGAAGTTGAGCATGCATGCAGCGCCTGGCGAAAAAGAAGCGCATTATCTAGGGTTAGCTATCACGAGGTGATCAGCGTGACCCCAATTGAGAAAACTCTTGAATCTCTAGAATCAACATTATATGATATTGATCAGTGAGCGAAAAACGGTATATATAAACTTGTCAACTGACGCCCACTAAACTTCACAAGTCCGGAGTGCGGGAATGGCTGGAAGAGCACGACTGAATAGCCCCAATGTCACGGAGGTTTAGACTCCAAGGAACTTGCCAAGGAGCCTACACGACGCTCATTTGGGCCAGTGATGATCGATGAGGCCCTGATAAGTAGTTGAACGGCAGCCCGACGTTCTCGCTCAAACTTCCAGTCACGCTCCGCACACCACTCCATATAAAAACGGTAGTACGATCAGGGTCGGGGGGTCTCGTTCAAATCTACCCACACCGCACCCAAGATCCCGGTCAACTGACCTGTGCATCACTCAAGCTAAGTCAAGGTTCCTCCATGACAGTCATGAAGATTGATTGAGTGGTGTAGGCAAATAATGACTACTGGATCACCGTCACTGCAACTCCCTGTGCATGGACAAGGTATTGTGATTTGTGTGCGACATACGGGGCGTGGAGTTTGGTCGACGGTCAGTAGCAACGAAACCAATTTCACGTACGTTACGTATCTTTAACCCTCGGGTGTGGTTCTTCTTGACCTGTACTACTACGGCGGGTACCCATTCTACCTCTCTCATCGCTTAACCAACGGCACATTCCCTTCCCTTCATGTTCTTTCGGTGACAATGTAGCAATGACCCGATGGAAATAGGTAGGGGCCAGCTTATCTGATTATTCTAGGACCGATGGCCAAATGGCTAGATTCACGGAAATCAGTGTTTCTTGTCAATGTCATTATCAAATGCCTCCCAAATCGTTGTTCATGTGGCACCGCGAATCAAACTTAACGACTGCGGGCCTGAATTTCGTGTTCCAGGTCGATGGAAATTTCTTGCGACGCTCTATAATACTGTTCATGTTGGCTGTGCGGGGTGGCTCTTTCCACCGGACGCATTATTGTTGCTGAGCGATATTCTTCAAGTACTGCCGTACGGTAAGTTCCCACAGAACAGACTCTTTATATGCGCAAGGGCTATCGTCCGATTACTATTGTCCATTCTCCGCCCCTCGCATGATGATGCCACTATACCGCTGGAAAGGTATTTTCCCCCTGTACATACTCCGCCTATCTGACCTACCTTTTGAAGCCTATATCTTACTTGTCTTACTTGCATTGTACCCGATCGATTCGGACGCAGTGGATCTCACTCAATGTTTAGCGGCTGTGATCAGCTGCGCCAACAACTCAAGTAGTCAGGATTGCGTTTCAAGCATGAACATTTGGAATACGACCGCTCTTTCGGTACTCCGTATGAACAATGGCACCCCCATCGCAACCGCTCCCGTCTCTGCGGACGCGGCCACTGCGCTTTCGCTCGCTGGTTGTCTTACTTACTGTGGAACAGGCCAGGAGTCATTCAGCTGGAGTGGATTCTCGCAGGAGTATTCCGCGTGGCTCCTGCCCTACCTTGCTCCGGTCTCCCAGCTCCCTTTTGGTGCTCGGCGCAGGACGGACAATCTCATGTCTGTGATCTTGACACTCGGCTCACCAACCCTCGCTGGCTACTCGATATACGTGACCCTCCTTAACGCACGATGGGTCAATGACCATATTTTTGCAGGGATTGACTATCCAAGTGTTGCAGTTCGTCAGTCTGTAGTGCGGGTTTTGACCAGTCTTCAACAGGTCCCTTTACGCGTTCATCCTGGGGAATCTGCTCGATTCGAGTCTCTCGTCGTTCACCCGGATAATGACGACTGGTGGACTACGTTTGCAGCGGAACTTGACTACTCACACACGTGGTCCATCGCATCCGCAACATCGATCCTTTGGGTGGTCATCGCCTATCTGCTTACCGTTTCCGATTCCCTCTACAATGTTGCAGACAACTTGGGTTCCGCAGGCCAGGGAACTGGTTCAGCATGGCTTTGGCTGTTACCAATCGTTGTGGGCTGGTTGATTCTTTCCGCCTAAATGTGACTATGCGCGGGTGCACGACGCGTACGACAAGGCGAATAGACAAGTGTTCGTAGCAGATTCCCGTGACCCCAGTGCAGTTCCTACCCAAGTCACCACCAATTTCGGTTTGACCATCCGCCCCAGTCCGGATTGGGAGATACATGACCGAAACATCACTTCCCCAGACGAGTCGCGAATTCCTCCGATATTCAACTATGCGAGAACTTTGTCGTGGTCTCGAACTGCCTACGTGACCTCACTATATTACCGCGCAGCTGGGCGAAAGTCGAATGATCGTGTTGGCGTCGACGACAAGCCCATCTCTTCCAGGTGTAATGATGTCCCCCGAGAGAGTCGACTAGGGAGGCGTGATCAGATCGTTCGGTACTGTCACCCGGATGATCACGAATATCCTGGACCCAATATTCTTTGGCCTCGAGGCGTCTTCTCTAACATGATGGTGGCATCTATCATGTCGCTGCTGCTGCAATGGGGGACAACAGGCGCAGCTGTTCTCGTGGTCTGGTTCACCCCTACCATCGTAAGTGGTTTCCGACGGAGAGATGATCCAATGACTCAATATCGAACATTCTAGGGATTGGGATGCCGTTCTCTCGCGTTTTTGATATACGGGGTGCTATCCACCGTCGTGTGGATGTTGCTTGTTTCGTCCAGCATGCTTGGGGACTATGTACATCATCTGATCGACGACCCACCTACCCCTGACTTGGAAAGCGACGGGCCATGCACACCCTCCACACCATCATGCAAACTCCCGAAACCCACCCCGGCATCTAGCATCGGGGGCAGTGGTTCTCGACTCTCGGAGCGAACGAACGGTGCTGCTATCCCATTTCAGGACATTCAAGTCCTTAGTGTTGGCGGAGAGGGAGAAGACAACACCGGTTCGAATGAACCCACAAGGAGCACCTCGATCAAATACCCTCGTGCAGGGCGAATATACATACATTCGGACGATGGCGCGAGTTGCGGATTGGCTACGGTGGGTAGGCAAATCGTTCGCCATCGTCAACGCGATCGGAATCGTCGCCAACTCGGTCTTCCAATATGCGGGCGTGTACGATAATTGTTATTGTAATTCGAGCGTGTACACCTGGGGTGTTGATGCATTCGGTGTCATTACTCCCAACGCAAGCGATATCAGTTTCATTAGGAGTGCTTGGATAGGTGCGGTGGCGCTTGCCTTGTTGTGTTGCGCGTCCTTTGTCGGTACGATTTATCTCGTACGGGACTCCCTGCCATCCTAGTTTATCTTGAGCATCCGACAACCCTCAGTAACTTTTCGGTGCGCCCCCCTTGCAGAGTAGATTTTATGACGAATGTGTTTCATGATTGTAATTGGACTTAGTACCCGGCTTTGCAGTGGAAGAAACCCCCCGATGTTATTTGTCGCCGATAAGACGTGGTCTAGCATGCATATCCCCTGCATTTGTGCCCACACACAAGATGTGCCCGCGACAAGACTCCCCCTTCCATGGTGCTCTGAATGTCCTTTTGGGAGACAAGCAACGTGGACAACGTCTAGGCGAACCATCGCCGTCCGTCCCTGCGCCTCATGATTCCGAGTTGTCGAACCCGATGGCTCCGTTCACAGGCGTCTTCGGACCTGCCACAAAACATCGCTTCACACCGGTGGCGCATGTCTTTTGGGCAAAGCACGCCGAGTGCAAGTACCAGCTGAAATAGAATAGGATGCGGCCCCGACGCGCGTTCTCTCGCCAAAGGTCGAGTTGGCTCGATCAGTATGTTGCCATTTCGGACTGTCTCGTAGTTCGACCCATCCTACCTCTGCTATCATGGGTGAGCGTGACATATCGTCGTCTATCCCCAAGTACTCAGGAGGTTCGGACTTCCATCGCATGCATCAAAGACAGTGAAAGTAACCGAGCGGGAAAGCTTCCCTTGGCAGCGAAATTTACTTTGTAAAGCGAGCGACTGGATCATACCATAGTGTGCCCGAGGCAACAAGTAAGTCACTCGAAGCTCGGTCGACTCTCGACGACGCGTTTGTTCTTTGAGAGGGGGGATGCGGACTGTTTCTCTCGACTTGCCTGACTTTTTCGTCCACCTCAGATATTGCAATGACAAGGCGGATCCGCTCAGTGCGAGTAAATTCTGACCAAATTTATCAGTCTATCCCCCCTCAGCCTCTTCGATTCTTGAAAGCTTGCCAACAGTCGAGCTGGCTTGTGACAGCATCACAAGTGCCGACCAAACATAAAATTTGAAAGGCCTCACAGAGTGGCCCCTCCCAACAAGTACGTTACACCTTTACCTACTTGGCTGCTATATATTTCAATTTAGTCTTGTCCTACATATACTTCGGCTACATAGGCTTGGATATTTCTGAAACCTCAAACCATCTCGCTACCTCACAGTGTTGTCTTACAAGGTTGGGCTTATGAAGCCCAGGAGATGGATACCCCGCTTCTCGAGTTCGGCCCCTGGAGACAGGTTGATTGCAATTGCGATTACTGGATAATGCAGCTTGAAGCTTTAGGGTCCTTGGCCGCTCTCTCCAATTCATTGGCACGAGCAACTGCTACAGCATGACCATATTCCCATCGTCTCTGAGCCTCAGCACGCTGTTGCTCTTGTCGTCGCCTTTCTGCTTCTTGTTTTGCCGCCCGATGTTGTTGGAGTTTCCTAAGGGCTTCTTGATGGAGCCGCTTGCGCTCTTCTTCTCTCCGCCTTTCTATTTCTTCCTGTCTCTTGCGCTCCTCTTCCTCTTGCCTTCTCCGCTCTTCCCGCAGACGTGCCTCTTGGAGTTTCCTAAGGACTTCTTGATGGAGCCGCTTGCGCTCTTCTTCTCTCCGCCTTTCTATTTCTTCCTGTCTCTTGCGCTCCTCTTCCTCTTGCCTTCTCCGCTCTTCCCGCAGACGTGCCTCTTGGAGTTTCCTAAGGGCTTCTTGATGGAGCCGCTTGCGCTCTTCTTCTCTCCGCCTTTCTATTTCTTCCTGTCTCTTGCGCTCCTCTTCCTCCTGCCTTCTTCGCTCTTCCCGCACACGTGCCTCCCATTCTTCCCAGAGCCTGCGTTCTTCCTCTCGCTTCTTCACTTCTTCCTCCTGTCTCCTGCGCTCTTCTTCCTCCTGTCTCCTGCGCTCTTCTTCCTCCTGTCTCCTGCGCTCTTCTTCCTCTCGCCTTCTTCGCTCTTCCCGCAGACGTGCTCCACGTTCTTCCTGGAGCCTGCGTTCTTCCTCGGCGGCCTTCTCTGCTTTCAACTCAGCTTCCAGTTCGGCCATATGACGATGATGCTCGGCCTCGGCTTCCTCGCGTCTTTTCCGTGCCTCGCGCTCCTGCCGAGCGATATCTTCGAGACGATCAGCCTCCTTAACACAAGCCGAGCAAACAGTAGGCCGGGGATGGCGGCACTCCCAAGTAAGTGTGTGATGACCTGCTGTACACTTGGCGTTCATCTTATATTTACATTGCGACGCGTCGTGTGGGTCACGCAGCGCCGATGACCGACGAGGGTGGCACTTCATCAAGCATATATGTCCACAGGTGAGCTGGAATCCGCTTTGCAAAGACAATGTCGAGTCATGCAAGGGTTCGGACTCATCAGTGAGGATGTGAATAACTCACCATTGGTCCGTGCATCCACCGTCCGGACAGTGATTATTGAAATCGCTTACATGCTTGAGTAGAACGGCACGTTCGGGATGCCTCTGGCACTTGACAGGGAATCCCTGGTAAACGTACTGGCCGTTCTCGAGCAGAGTGAAGAACCGTTTCCAGAGCGCTCCCCCTTGCCTGGAATGCAAAAACGTGTGGGAGTTGCCGATCAAAATGAGGCCATCTCGTGCGCGTGAGAGGAGGACGTTGAGCCGCTCTGGAGCCGCCATGAAGCCGATCGTGTTGGATTTGTTCGATCTTGTGAGGCTTGCAACCACAATATCGCTTTCCTCTCCCTGATAATTATCTGTACTAGGATGTGAAAATTTGGTTGTACTCATGAGTATCTTGCTCACCTATCGTAGCCAAATGGATTCGACTCTTCTTGGCTTTGAGTTCAGGCGATGCAGAAGCGGCTATGCCAGCACGTGCGAGATCCACGGAATCCAGATCGTTGAGGATCAAGTCATTATCACTCTGCAAAGCGTCACGTAGCTGGTGGAGTTGGCCAAGATATGGGGTGAGAACGACGATGTCCTCGCTTTTGTACCCCTGCTGAACCAGGTAGCGTACTATTTTGAGCACCATCTGCACCTCGTATGTGTTTTGCTTCGATGCTTTGGCGCCACCGTCTGCACGGTCCCCTATGACCGAGTTGTCATCTTCAGGATGGGTATGATCTACGAATATGACGTTCGATTGCACCCCGCGGATATCGGGTCGTTGAGAGGTCGAGGGAGCATTGATAAGCTCTGGGTAAGTGAGGTCGCGGACGAATGCGGAGATTTCGGGGCGCATCCGATGTTGCGTTGAGAGGGTTTCATGTGGGTATCCCTTGAGAACAAGACGCTCGAAAAGCGACCTGTTCAGGTCAAATCCCTCGCCTTTTTCGACGGTCAATTGGTAGTTGTTCACTTTGGGACGCAGTTGTCTGAGAAGGACCGTATCAGCGACAGATAACCGAGATAATGTCGCAGACATACTTGTGGTCACCGATAAGAATCATCCGATCGACCCTGCTCGACAACGCAGTCAAGATGTGACTCTCGAGGATTTCGCCGGCTTCTTCCACTAAGAGACATTCAGGACCAACTTCCTTTATCGCGTCAGCGTAGATCGCTGCCCCTGTGGTCGTACAAGCGATGATCCTCTTCTGCCGCAAGATTGCAACGGTCGGCGCTCCAAACTCCTGCTTGATCGCACCCTGTAATTCATTGTACCTAGGGCCAACGTGGCATATGGACTCTGTGGCCTTGGCGATGAGTTCATCCCGCCACGTTGCTCGCAGCTGCCGGCGGGCCGAGTGGCCCATACCCCAGATCCGAGCCGACGCTTGGACATGAGGCTCGCCACTCAACACTCCAGCGTCTTCACCTCGCGTCCATCGCGAGAGGAGGTACCTCTCATCGATGGCTTGTCCATTCTGCCCGATATATATCATTCCATCCTCGTCCTCGGGTGGCACATGGAATGCCTCAAAGAATTCGTGGTGTTCTAGCTTTAGATAGTCAATCAGGTTCGTATCGTGGTCGAATAACAGTTCGTGAAAGTGGGTTTCAAGCTCTGCTCCGCGTTGTGATGCATCCGACTTAAGTTCGTCAATCCTACCCCAGTCATACTGGAACCGCCCGCGGGGTTGCTTCTGGAGGGAAAGATGTTCCGTTGACTCGTTTGGGCGGCCGCCGAGACGTACTATGGATCTTCCAGGAATCTTATACTTGAGAAGGTCTCCGAGGAACTGGTCCAGCGCATGGTTGGTATAACAAACGACAAGGATGGTTTGAGAAGTCTTATCGTGTATTGCTTTCGCAAGAATGGTGCCTATGAAAGACTTCCCGGTTCCTGCGGACCAGTGAGATGGTTCTAACTATGTATATATAAAACGATAATGCCCACCTGGGGGCCCTTGGACCAATGACACACGGTTCGTAAGGCCTATGATCAGGGACTTGGCCTGAGACGTGTCCAGACAGATAGATGTAGGGAGGTCCAATAGGCTGCGTAGGTCAACAGAATGGTTTGAGTCAACCGCATTGGCAATACGCGACAGGGCTGCGCTGTTCTGCAAGGCCGTGACAGATGTCCCGGGTTTCCAAAATAGGATTTCTTCGGCGAGCGGAACAGAGTCCATCTTTTTCAGTGCAGTGAGCACGGGCTCGAAGGAAAACGTGGAGGCGTCGATCTGGATAAGTCGTACGTCCTTGGTGGTGCAAAGAGATGTGAGGGTCTTTCTTATGTTGACAGCCCCATCGAGCTGGAGGACAATCACTGGAGGTTCGCAGGCTAGAAGATCCTCCACGCGGAGCACTGTCCCGAAGCTGATGATGTCTTGTCCAAAAGCGAGGCAAACTAGAGACTGATGCCTCAAAATCTTCGCACCACGAGGATCCCGCGTAAGGAACTTGACTCGAGCCTCCTTGTCCTTCATTTTCTTGAACTGTTTGAAGTCGGTGCTGCATCGCAGCTTGACACCCCAGGTAGTCTGCCGATTATTTATACTAGTATGGATGCCGACCATAGACACATTATCCGTGACACGAAGACCACGATTCTTTCCCTGTTTTTGTAAAGCAGCTTGTACCTCCTCGCGGATGTCGAAGAGCATGTCCTCGCGGAGCATCCGAAAGGAATTGTCCAAGTAATCTTCGACCGGATTCTCTGATGCGGTGAGCTCATCGTGGAACGCTGGGTGAAGGAAGGGAGGCTTCCGACACAATATTTCGTCGGTAGTGGGGAGGATAGTAATGTCGTGGTAGTCGGCAAAGTCGTTGTCGTGGCGTCCGCCAGGCCCGTTGAGGACCCAGGACGCCGTCACGGAACTAGCGCTAGAGAGAATGTGTTTGATCAGGTGTCCCATCTCTCTAATTTCACGCTTGGGTGACGCAATGAGGCTGTTGTGAATGGAAGGCTGAGCTGCAATGTCGCGATAGGGAGTGGTGTCCCGGTTTTGTAGAGTCAAGAGCCGGGAGAGCAGTCTAGCGAACACCAGCTGAGCGTCTTCGCTCAACGCATCCTGTTGGAACATGCGAACAAAGGCGTCCCAAAAGATTGGTGGCTCTACCACATGGAACAGCAGATTGTCCAGGGTCTCGCCACCTACGTCTGAAGCCCTTAGGAGATACCCCAGGACAGTGGAGCCCAATCCATCCATGAATTCGATGGACAAGTCGAATCGCATTGCGGACTGGACTGAAGACAGACCGTAAGCACTCTCAGTGATTGCATCCAAGCATACCACTGGGTCATCCTGAGCGCAAAGCCCTTCCAGGAAATGGGTGGCGCCACGAGGGTCAAGTTTGAGTGACCCAGACAAAATATCGAGGAATCGTTTTTTCTGCCTAGAAACGCGGGTAGAATTCAAAAGAGTAGGATTCATGTGAGGCTTGGTCGAACGAGTACTAGGGCACGAGGATGCTGGCACTGAAAAGTTCGCACACCACCGTGTAAATTACTAGAGAAAATGGCAAGACTTCGAACTTGAAACCCTAGTAACTTTCAATGTGGAAAAATTAATGCGTCAACTGGTGCGTGTTCAAACTACAGCTGAAATATTGGCACAGTTGGACCAATTTTGCGGTGTACCACCGGGATCACTGTCTTGAACCACATACTTGAATGTCACAGCATGGGTACTATGGCGGAAAACCTGCACATTTAATCCGCTGCGCTTTTTTCCCCTGCCGCGCGAAAAAAAATCTTACCGTGCAAAAAAAAAACCTTGCTCTACCTCAAAAAAAAGGTCGCACTTGAAAAAATCTCGCCGCACTTAAAAAAAAATCTCATCGTGCTAAAATCGTGTCATTTTGTACTGTAGGTACATATGATCATGCTACC
>JBBPRI010000299.1:0-22840 GCA_038092955.1 Boletus pseudo-olivaceus
TCTGATGAATGAAAGATGTCTAGACATCGTTACTCCACGCTTCTTCCCTGCGAGTCTTCATTAATCTCAAAGATCGGCATGTGGATCACCAGTGCGAGAAGTCCCACTCCCTTGATCCCACTCCCCTCATTAACAACATATTTTATAGAATGCACATACCCGGAGTCATCTTTGCATAACTCACCAACGAACTTGGGAGTGGATCTCAGTTCCAGCGCACCATGGTAAATAACGTCGACAACGAGACTACCTCCAAGTGGCGCAACGTGCTGCACTGCAGCAAAGCGCACGTACCTTCCAATATTTCTGAAGCTGTTCACGCCAACTGACGAACCACCTCAAAAGGACATATAACTCTTGCATTCCGCGATGAGTTAGGGATGAGGTCTTGTCTGCCCATGCGCTCTCAATCACCGGTTCCGAAACCAGTCCATAGGATGATTGTTGACAACGATCCAGACTGGTCGAGACACTGTTACAGCACCTAAACGCTGGACATAGTCGGAGGGCTGTGTGGCTAGGGACCATGCATCGAGGACTTGCGGAAGTGGCATTCACGAGTAAAGGGCCGTCGGGAACCGCTGCGCAGGCAAGTATAGCTCTCCTCATACTTGGTGCCTATGTGTGATTCGAAACCACAGAACGCATGATTCGGAATTCGTCAAAAGGTTGTTTGGAGTTGCTGCGAACGGCCTGCCAACCCGTGGGCCGCCAAACACCCTAGCACTCGGGGTACCATTGGAAACCGACAGCTCGAGGCTCTTCGACCATGCCACCGCTGCAAACTTCTGGCGAGAATTGAAAGGCCGCGGAATCCCTGGGGGTGCTGGACATGTCGATGATGAACGCTTGTCGCAAGCCTGAGAGTGTTCTGAGTCAATTTTGTGGCGGAGATCATCCGTTGGTGCCACTGCGCACTCCGTCGGTTGCTCGCTCTTCCTCTCTTCGACTTGTTTTTCCAGGTCCTTCCGGATAGGCAATAACGGTAACATTATCTTTGAGCTCTCCAGCAGTGGTGATTGTACCGGAAACTGTGAACTTTTGCATATGTAGATGCGAAGCAAGCCCAAGTCACTTGAGCTAAAGACTAGAATGTACCAACTTGGTAGACCTTGCGCCTCAATTTCCTTACTCCAAACTGGAGGTGTAGTCTGGTGTAGTGTGTTAATTAGCCGCTGCGTCTTCCACCTCTCCTCCGCTTATCCACCATATCGAATACACATTATAACTTGTCCCCACTTCAAGATTCTCATTCCCGCTCGGGCGATTCAATCAACCCAAACCTCTCGAAACATTGTTTAGTTGAGGAGCTAAATTTCGTGTGATTGCAACAGTAAAAACGGACACATAGATGGAGGAACTTGGAACTTGGAACGTAGGATCCGTTCGTTCTCTTGCGTCTGCACTGCTAAATCCACCACTCCGACAGGTATCGTACAAAAGAATAGTAAAAATGAGGGAATCGAGTAATGAAAGGCATGCATAGATGACTAGAGGAGACGAATGTGTCAGTTTAATATGCGCAGCGGGAGATGATGGACGCACTAATGAACAGAATGTTCACAGGTTATACCGTCTCCTTCCAAAGTCCTCCTAAAGGACCAGGTGACAAAGCTCACAAGGAAACGCGTATCTGTGCGATTTGCGCTTCAAGCCTAAGTGTACTTCACGCACGTGGCGTGCAATACTTTGTCGTTTGATGTACACCTCACATTCGCGCCAACCACAGTTTACAACGTAATCTCTATGCATGCTCTGGATCCCATGGACTGCGAGATGTTCCGGGACTGTTCTCTCGCAGATCGCATGACCGCAAATCGACCCATCTTCTGATATCCATTGGCAAGTCGAGAGCCCTCGATAGATCTGCCCGACAGGCGTTTGGGATCCAGTGGCGTGTCCCGCAGGAACATGATTGATGACAGAGCATTGATCCGAAGTCTGTCATCACGGGTTTAAAAAAGCAGGGATGCGGGGTCCATAATGATGCTCACATGACCCATGGGTTGCGACGACCACACAGAAGCTCCTTGGGACGTATGGTCGACCGCCGGATGTCCCCCAGTGTTGTACCCAGTGAATGCAACATTGTGAGGGACCCCGTAAGACTGAGTTGGCCCATGGGAAGGTTGTGCCATTAAAAGATCCGCAGGGTCTACAGTGGTCTGCAAGGACGGATTCTGCGATAGTAGTCAACGATACTGAGGCGAACACGCAAGTATTTACTCACACCCTGCCATAACACATGACCCAGATTAGAGGTCGCGGGGGCTAGGTCATAGAGAGAGTCGTCGTGAGATTCCATGTTGAACCAACGATGCAGATGTGCTTAGGCAACCTGCAGGGATGGGGAACGATGAAGATGAATCACGACAGGGGTTTATCGGCGGTGAGATGGTTGTAGGCGTTACAACAAATGTGCATAGAGTGGAAGAGTAGAAGGAGTCAAGGAGTCCGCAAGAGAAAGCAAGTGACAAGTAAAAAAGATCAATGGATGTAGGGTGTGGGGTGTGGGGTGTGCAGGTTAAAGGAGTGAAATGAAATCAGAGAGATTTATATACCCAAGTAGCCACCAGCCAACAAGTGGCGGATTGGACGCGCGTCGTTGCTACTCCGATCCCGCCCGAAGGTGATGTTCGGAGGAGAAAAGGAAAGCGACTGAATGCAAAGTTGCAAACGAGGTATGACTCGGAGGCGGTGGTTAGGAAGACAGCTACGGAATGGTTGCAAGTTTTGCCATAGCTTCAATATATTGACCAAAAAGTGGAATAGCTGACAAGTGGAACCGCTGCAGACAATCGGACGAGCAATTCTCCCGGCCAACGAATTCTACTGAGGCTGATCGCCACAGCCTGGAATGTGGAGCTGGGAGAGCACGAACGCCACCACTATCAAACGCCACAAATCAGTACAAACAACCAAATGGCAGACCCGGTGCACTAGCTGGCTTGCTGGCACTCCCACCGCTGTAGTGGAAGACAAATCAGTGTTGAACCGCAATTACAAAAATATATGAGCAGCCCACCTGCATTAGGAAAAGCAAACAGTTTTGAACTTTGAATCCACCCAGCTTCATGAAACTGATGAATCAACAGGAATTCTGATCAGCAGAAAGCCAGCGATGTATGGGTGGGATCCCAACAATCGATCTGGAGGTTTGGGCTCAAGGCCGACATCCCTCTAAGCTGTAACCGTTTCCGGGGCCCCACACCCGTCCCCACACCGAGGTTTTGAGGGAACCTGGCCCCGTTGAACTCTGGGAAATCTTACCTCTGACCCATAGTATCGGACCCCCCTCGATGCAACTCTGTGGTTCGTATCCGTCTATGGTTAGTAACCGACTTACGTTTTATTTAACTGCAGCGCGTACCTTTATAATCTAACTTTGATCTATATCGTTGACCCGCCAATATCTAATGGCCAAACACCCGAGCAACTTGCATGGATGGATCTGCACTTTGCACGTAGAGACGATCAACCGTCGATCAGAGATTCGCGGTCCAAGTTTCATTTGTTAATGACTCCTCGGGCTTCCGAACGTGTGCATTCGGGTTCCCGATATGCTCGCGGAAGCGATCTTGGATGCAGATCTGTTATGCTTCATCCTTGCTGAGACCTGGCTGGTACCATTTCCTGACAGGACTGGAGGCACAAGTCTCCGACACCTTATCGGTTTGATATCAGTTGCCTTCACGCACCGTCATGTTCAAGTCGCCGCGGCTAACTGCGATGGTCGGCCTTTCGAAGTGGGGCACCTTCCGGGATATGAAATCACACCGATAACTCTGGTCACCTTATCCCCGTCAGACTCTCAAGCAAGATATCGATACATGTCGAACCGATCCGATATGGGTACTAGAACCAACTCTTTAGTTCGGTTTTAGACCCCCTTAGGTTTGTGTTATTTGCTCACCACCCATAGACACGCGTCGAACGGGCCTGTGGTTGACACGAAATCGAGGGACGGCACTGGTCGATGTTCTGATCGAATCTCGATGCTCCTCCCACCACCACCCGGAGTGTCTCCAAGGTCGAGGGTATACCGAGCATCCAATTAATTGACTCTGCTTTGCCGTCTAACGGACAGTCAACCGTCCTCGAATCAACGGGCGGAATGGCGAACATATGGACGTCATAAATAGCGTCGGCTCTGCCTTGATCCTCCTCGTGGTGAACATGCGCCTACCACAAGGTACGCACGTTGTGCTTGGCATCAACGTTTGATTTCGGGGCCGCAGTTCATTTATATGCCATCGTCACCGAAGGAGTTTAAAGGGGGTAAGTACACATCACAGCCCCGCCCGTAGTCAGGAAACGACTCGGGCCTTGTGCAGTACCAAGCATGTCTCCACCTCCCCCGTGCATCCTGGGGTCGCGTCGGGGGGCACTGCAGTGGAAATAGAAACAATCGGACCCGTGAACGCTTGAACCAGTTGTTGGTGAGGCAATGCTCAGAAAACGTCATGCACTAGTGCTATCATAGGTGATCGCCGCCTACCACCAGGCATCATTGCTTGAACCTCGAGTTCCGCTCGATTCCAATCTTGGCTATAACTCATTGCATAGGCAATTAGGTGTATTATCGTCCACAATCCATAAGTAATCCACACGACAAGTACCGACGTAGATAGTCACGCATATATACATACTCAATATAAGTGCTACAGACAAGCCCAAATCTTGCAAAATGCAGGTAACTGGATGAACGGTGTGAACGACTCGGGCATCACAGAGTAGAGTTATCTCGTCTCTACACTCGCTTCCGACTTGCGTCTGCGAGTATCACTTCGCTCTCGATGGTTATGCGTCCAGAAGCATTCAGGCGTTCCATCAATACATCACCAAACGCAGTCATGGGTGTGAGCACACCACCGCGCTTGGCGAATGCTGGAAGATGGTCCGCGTCTAACACGAGAGATAAGGCACATTCCGCGATCATGACTGTGAACAAACCGTTGGCCAACTTGATATATCCCGCGGGGTGGAAATCAATACAATGAATACTTACTCGATGATAGCAAGTAGCCTGGCTCTCCTCTACCACGGAATGTTGTCCGCACAGTGGTCGTCCGCCCGTGAACATCCGGCAATGAAGTCGTTACATTTGTGATATTGAGGGCACCTGCTTCCAGTTGTCTGTAGGTTAAACAGCCACTAACATCAGACCACATCATTCTTTCCAACGACGAGCAAACATACTCATCGGAAGGACCATCTCCTGACTGTGGCATGAGCCTACGGGCTATCCACCGAACCTGAAGCATACCAACATCAGTGGATAGTCCGGGGGAGTGAGAATGACAGCACCTACAGGTGGAAATAATCTCATAGCCCCTGCTACGATCACCAAGAACAGTACGACAAGAAGCGAATGAAGCCGACTTGGAAGCGCCAAGAATTCTTCATACTTGAACTGCGAACCATAGGACAAGTCCGTCGAATCCTCGTGTTCACCATCAGACTGTGAGGAGGTGCCCAGCACGAGGTCGGGACTCCGCGTTGCAAGCTCGAACAAGCCCCAGGAACGCTGTACAACTTGCAAGTTCACAATCGCCATCAGATACAAAGCACCTTGGATTGGTGGATTTGAAATTGGAAGTGAGTAAAACGCCCTTGGTTGTGGGCTCTTTACGCCTTGGACTTGCAGTGGGTTAGTATCACGTGCCCACTCGTCGAGTGAAGCGACGTACTTGGGCTCAACGCAAAGTCTCTTCTTGCTGCTTCGAACTTGTGCTTCGGAATATCCTCTAAGTGAGAAAGCATAGATGAAAACGTCCCGCCCGATATCCCCGTCCCGCGTAGCTTCCATGCTGACGTCGACATATCCACAGTGGTCGAGGGCCCCGCAAATGCCTTGAGTGTTTTATTACCCAAGTAAGCGAGGATATCGGAAGGAACGGAATCGAGCCCAGCGCAGGGAACAATCACCGAACCACAACGGCTGGCGGCATAATCGAACCTGCACAGGTTGTCATGTTAGGTATGGGGGTGGACGGAGACTGCATGGCACTTGCTCGAAAATGATATCCTTGACCCAAGGGGCCTCACCTGTGAGGTCGACGTAGTGCCTGCCATGGCGCACACACGCCCTTACGACAGGTGTTCCCCAACGCCAATATGGCCCGACGGCGTTGATGATGACTCGCGCACGTTGTACGACTCTGTCGACGTCATTGACGTTTGTGACATCCACCACGAATATTGGAACGTCTGCGAGGTGTGTGCACTCGTGTACAAGGGCCTTGAGTTTTGAGTCCGAGCGCGCAGCCAAACCGAACGAGAATGCCGTCCGTTGCGGGTGGGTGGCCAGGTAGCGTGCAATCAGACGACCAGTATAACCTTTACGTCGACACCCGTGAGCGCGAGAACAAGATGAACGAGGGAGTTAAATGATTACCCGTCGCACCGAGGAGCAAGATGTCGAGCATGATGGATGTCAAACGTTGAGAAGTTTCGAGCCTCGAGTTCGGCAGCACTCGCCACACAGTTACTGGCAGGCACGATACGCGATACATACCTCGCGATGCGTGCATGTCATCCTCGACAGTTCGTTGTAACCTAATCATGTACAAATGATAGCACTTGGGGTGGAATCGTATTCAAGAATCTATCCGTCAAACATGCTGCCGTCCATTCTCACACCCATGTTCTTCCCCACGTCCATTCCTAAACGCTTCATTCGTCCAATCTATGGGTGGGTTTGGTTTGGGATGAATATGCGACAATTTCAAAAAGAAAATCCTACCTCAACCCGTTCATTCTGCACCTTGCGCAATTCCATCAATTGATCCCGAGACATGTAGCTCTCTTGATCAGCAGTAGCCTTCTTGTGTTTCGTGGCGTGTGCTTTCATGTCCGCTGCAGGGTCGTACGTGTCTGCCGAGGGGGGGACGAACTCTCCTGACCTCAAAGAGGCCATCCGGCGTTCGTATGCTTCCATATGATAGTACTTTTCATGGGGTAAAGTGGCTAGTGAAATCCTTCAAATTCCATCGGCACACACAGGGGAGAATAGAGCCATACCTGTATTATAATCTTCTACGAACACGGCAAACTCTTTCCGCTCTTGATCTTTGGATAAAGCCTCCGGGTTGAATTTGCGTTCTTCGAGGAGCCAGGTTCTGAACTCCTGCGTTTTGTTATAGAAACTAGCGGAGCTGCGTCAACTCATGAACCCCATCAAGAATACTTGCTCACTCAGAGTCGCTGATGATTCCATATTTTCCCCAGTGGGCATTTAAATTCCCGGTTCCACGTTTTTTCTTCTGCACAACTGGCTAGTATCGATTGACGGGTATGGGCGATGAGATGTCACCTTTTTCTCTTTCTTCTCTTTCCGCCTGCGCTCCTTTTCTTCACGTGTGCGATGTTTCTTCTTCTTGTGTCGTTTACGATCAGACCCTGAGTCCGAGTCCGAAGAGCTGGTTCCGGGTGATCGAGATCTCTTCCGCCTCTCCTTCTTACTCTTGTAGTTATGTTTCTCTCTTGACCTAGAGCGACGTCTAGGTTCACGTGAAAGCGAGCGCGAATAAGATCTAGGTCTCTTGGAGACAGGTCCACTGGAAGTCGACCTCGACCTCGAGCGCCTTCTAGGAGAAGGCGTGCGCGAATGGGATCGATGCCTTCGAGTTCGTGTTGGTTGGTCTTTGTCGTCCAGCTCGGCTTGCCTGGAGTCCATATGTCTGTGTGACCGTGGTTCGTGCCTGTCTCTGCTGTCCATCCGCGGATGATGGTCTCGATTATCACTTCTACCACGGTGATGGATAGAAGACATGGAGGTTGATTAAAGACCTGGAGAGGTCTGTGGCAGCTCGTGACAGGGGATAACGCAGAACGTACTCGTGGCAAACTCCCAACCAGGTGTTTGTTTGGACCGGAAGCTTTTGGTAAACAAACACATTTTCATGTCTGATCCACATCACGACCGAACAGCCGACGCTCGATGATGTGCCCCTGCCTCACCAATATCTGATGTGCAATATCCGCACCGTAGCAGACGCATTGCATTGCTACCAGTATGTCTTTCCATGAGTTTTTCTGGATTGTCGTGAAAACTCTCGCAGCCGGCCACAAGTTTTCCTCGAAGTTGGAGCAGCCACCCACCCTCCGTTAAGTTCGGCAGGCGCCCGTCCACTGCCAACAGCGCCAGTAAGCATCAGGCAGCATAGGAATTTGTCGGCGACGGTTGTGTTCCTCGGTGGCTCGTCAAGACGCTTCGTGTAACTCCATGGGGATCCGAGGTTGGTGGGGTTGGGGGTAGCCTGCTTTTTCTCGTATGGCTATCACTATAACACCAAAGTTATCATGATGGATGTTCGGGGGAGTGCCATTTCGTTTCAGGTTTTTGCCGATTATCTTCGTTTTGGTCCCTGTTCTCTCCCTGGGGTCATGGCCTTGCTTCATCCTCATTCGCTCGGTATTGACTAAACCCACGCAGGCTCATGGCGTGTACGTCGCCTGGCGTACATGCCTCGAGACTCGACATTTACCCCGAAATACACTGCACCCAATTCAAGTTGCGACGGCACACACGTCTTGATAAGTCTCCGCGATTGGGGGTAATATGTAATATGACCCCGTGGTGAGAGTGCGAGCCATCATCGCGCCGGATGTCATGTCATGCGCCTGTTCATGATCGGTTAACCTGCCGCCCCCTCTGCTAGAGCAATGAAGCCGCATACTACACCACCACCACTACTTGTCGTCATCGCCATTCACCGAGCAGTGCGCCCGCAAATGAAAACTATGTCACTTTCCACAGCAGAGAGTGCGGACACCGATCTTTATAAACTCTAGTTGATGCTTCACGTTTCCCCATCAATGAAGCACCCCAGTCAACCTTCTTTCAACATGGATCCCTACTCCAATTTGCATTTCACCCCTGGTTTCCAAGCATCAGGGGGCAGATACGTCCAGACGGCTCAGAGGTCAGCCTGCCGTCTTCGACGAGGCAGCCGTTTGCTCATAGACTGCGTGTTGTAGCATCTGTCGTGACTCTCGCGTCCTCTCCTCTCTTCAAGGGCCCGCATCGGAGTATCTCCCAACAGCGTCCCAGAAACCGTATCCTGTACTTGGCCACGGTGGTCATGGATCATCCCAAGCGTCTCGGATGCCTGGGACGAATCTTGCGCAATCAGTCCGCCCATCTGTGGGAAGCGGATTTATCAGGACCCCCTCATTGCCATCTAGTCACCCTTATCACCAAGCTAGACTGTGCCACGCTTCCGATCGCCCATCTGTGCCACACCAGGGATGGAGTCAACAACATCTCCCAACCGTTCCAGCTCCAGCTCCAGTATCGACTACTATGGCGCCGTGTGATGCGGGAATCGGTAACCGCGTTCGTTGTCACGACTCGAGGCAACTACCACCCGTAGCAGCGAAATTTGTTCCAGCTCCAGCATTTGGCCCAGCACCGCAATTTAACATCGTGCCCCCCAACACGGATCAAATCATGCCATCATTCATGGCCAGCCTCACGGTTCCCGGACAGACGTTTCTATCAACATACGAAATTCCCGCATCGCCGCCGCACGCTCTAGCCGACGAAGCAGACATCGAATACGCACAATACCGCTATGGAAATAAACGCTGCTTTTATCAGTGCCGCTTTGATCTCTCCGGCAGTCCGTGCAATAAATGGATCGTCGGTGACAGAGTCCGAGTACTTCGACACCTTCGACACCACCATCATCTCCAAACGGGTCCCGCTACACCCGCCTTTTGTCGTTGGGACAAGTGCACGCACTCTCGGCCGATGAAACAGGAGAACCTCTCCCGCCATGTTGTCATGCATCTGGGTGTGAAATGGAAGTGTCCTCATTGTAGACGTTTATTTTCGCGTGACGATGCTGTGCATCGGCACATCGAGCGCATGGTTCCGGGCGTAGACGTCCCTGACGCCGAAGTGGTGCCAGGTTGCGAAGCACGTGCCACAAATGAGTCGCAGTCCAAGAGCTCCCGCATTGCTTAGACACCGCTTGATGAAGTTGGCGGCGCTGTTGGTGTTTTTTTTTTCTTTTTTTTTTTGGAAACGTTACTATGATACCCGGTTCTCATTACATTTTAGATTTTTCTGTGGTCGTATAGACTAGACGTTCGATCTTAGTACGACAACTTTTGCTCGCTGTTTCGAATGTTATCGGGCTCATGGTCGTCAGAGGCTCGTGTCAGAGATATCGGATCCCGGAACGCGAGTCCGGCTTTGTTTGAATCAAGGGCTGCTGCCAAACAATAGCCCATAAAGGGAATGTCTTCCCACATGCTGCTCTCGAAACGTTATACGGTACACCATCTCATAATGCATGGATAGAGCTGGGAACCAGTTAACCACCACCTAGCATGCTAATGTCATGGTGCATAATATCTCGTGATGCATAAGCAAACCTGGGAACCAAGTCCATACACTGTGAGATAGTATGTACACGGTCTAATTATTCTCTTGCACTGATCGCAAAATACGAGATCTCTAAAAATCCGCTTTTTAACCCTACATGACCTGATTTTTCCAAGTGCCATCTTCAGGATACTTGGCGGGTCCTGCCAAATATGCCCCCAGTCGTTTCTGTGTACCTTTGGCGGAGCTAGAATTTAAAACGACTGGTCCGAGCGTACTATGTAGTACACGGCAGTTTTTCCGAAGGGTCAAGCGAAGGTGGAACTGGGATTGTAATAGGTGCGGCAAGGATAACAATGAGGTTGTGCCAGGGAATTAAGAACAAGGCACGCCAAATCCTGCCGGTCCGAGGTTGAGTTGATGATTAACTTTCGGTTCGACGGGCATGGCAACTGTTGCAAGGAAGTCCTGGGATCCGGGCCAATAGCCCTCAGTTTCTTGATGGAGGAAGCGGCAGAGCCTAGGCCGTGGGGCCGTGGAGCGCTGATACTCGATGTGCCCACCGTAAATATGACCATAGTGCATCTGGCTTTGCTGAGAGTGCCACAAATCCTAAGTATGTTCGCCCTCTTTGGAGGGGGCACGAGCTTGACAGTGTGTTTTGATGATACCTGCGCAGCATAGATAGCTCAGGCAGAGATAACGCAACCTTCGCGGAACTGAGATAGCCCACCAGGTCATCGTATTGAATATCTCTGGGTTTATGAACAAGATTGCTATCCATCACCAGCGGGATGTGGACTGTGTACTCACAATTCAAGCGCCCAACAGGAAATGTCACTCACAGGCTTATTGGTGATGAGAGCGTGTTATGAAATGAAGTCATTGACCAAGTTCTCGAAGAATGCGCCTATTTCCATGGATCCATCAGGCTTGATGGCTTTCTACTCTCACGGAGGTGGTACGGAAAGCCCTTTAAATGAATCGAACTAACCGTAATCATATGTTAGGGATTGCAATCCTAGCCTAGCTTCGACGACGTGCAGAGGATCAGAACTCCTTAACGTATGATAGGGTGCACAACTACCTTCCTAGCTCGTGGGTGGCCGAGTCTCTGGAGGGAGGGATGAATCATCCATACAGACGAAAAATGGAATCATACATGTCCCCTTCTGTTTTTCCCAGTCCTGTAAAACGTCGTACTAAAATAAACGAATGACTAACGTGGTTGACACAATGGTGATTCTGACTCAGATTACGCACACTGCGTGGCCACAACGCGGAAATGAGACAAGTATTAGGGTGAGCGTGTCATGAGGAGCAGGGGATGAGCCGACGAGCATGATTATTGGATGATAACGTGCCAGAGCTGGATCCAAGGTGACCCAGATCAGCTGTGACTCTCACTTGGTCCCTGTCGTGTAGATGTTCACCCCGTGTACCAAGGCATGAAAGGGATCGCGCCGCCACTGGCACCATGGATGCACTGTACTGCTTCGCGGGGGCCCAGGATCGAGAACTACTTGGTGACTTTCAACAAATCATTCCTGTACATACATTTGTTACTGGTGATTTCAAAGTGATCCCATGTAACGCATGCGCGACTTTTGGGGCAGAGAGGGTTATTGCATTCCGAATAAAAGCGGAGGGAAGCTTGAATTTTGCATGTTCAAAGTACACGAACATCGACACGGCCAGGTGAACTGATTAAAAGCGAACGTCTTCCGGCTGATCTGCAGATTGGCAGAGCTGGACGAACAAAACACCTGTTCGGATGCGGTTTTGATACTTACGTAACAACGGCCGCCGCATTAAACAAAATTGGCTGTGCTAGTAGCGAAAAACAACCCCCATAAATCATCCTTGGCGAGGTTCTTCATTTCTCCCTGACCGGACTCCCCGAGTGTTTGGTAGCTGTTCGAGGCGTCACTAGCTAGGGAACGATGCCTACATCTCGACGAAGTTACAGTCTCCACGCCTTGGGCAAACGACCGTCTTCATCGACCCACATGACCTCTTTCGCACGCGCAAACAACATCGATTCAGACTTGTCGTCGATTCCGGAACCTCCAGTAACCCCAACGTCGGGTCACTCTGTGCACTACTCCATGTCTTCTTTACTACCAGATCGCCCTCGACCGCCTCCTCCACCGGCTTCGAGTTATTTTCCCTCTTTTGCAGACACTCAGTCTGGAGAACCACAACCCACGGCAGGAGCAAGCAATCATTTCGCATACAGCACTACTCTCAGGAGACATGGTCCTTCAGAATCGATAAGCGTCATCTCACAAAAGCTATCAGACATTGCACCGGGGGTTACTGCCGAAAATCTGCTACAGAAAGCTTTCGGGGCAGTGACAGGGCAACGTTCCGAGGATGATGCCCTCGAAAACGGCTACTGGTTACCCAATAGCCGCTCGAGCCCTCTTCCAACCAATCGCGAGGAGAAACGAGACACACCCTCTGCACGATTTGCCCATTGGAGTATCGAGGTATGTTCAATAACCTGCTTCATTTTGCTTCGAGAGGGGGCTTTCCATGCCGGGTTACGTGGCTTGCTCGTTGCTCTCCGCAGCAGGTACAAGATCAGGGAACCGACGTAGCCACATGTTCTGGAATTCCCTTAACCCGTTTTGTAAAACCACTCTTTGATGCGCTTATAATCTAGTTTACCGGATCTTTATATTTGGAAGCTCATCGACTTTTTGGCCGCAGGATACCGTTACACATTTCCGTTCGTCTATATCGGATGGTCTATCAGCAACTGTCATTCCATCACTGCAGGAGGTACACGGATACAACGAGTTCTCCGTCTCAACACCTGAGCCGCTCCTTCTCAAGTTTGCGAAAACAATTTACGAAAGCCCACTAATATTACTCCTTTGTGGAAGCGCAGCAATTAGTGCGATCATGGGCAACGTCGATGATGCCATAAGCATAACAGTTGCCGTCGCGATCGTCCTGACAGGTAACACAGATCGATCCTTTATCTTGGCCATATTTTGACATAGCTCTATCAGTCGGTTTCATACAGGAGCAACGATCTGAAAAGAGCCTCGAGGCATTAAATAGACTTGTTCCGCACCATTGTCACGTCATTCGGTAGGAACTATGTCTGTGTTTCCTTCAAATGCCTCTTACACCGCGCCAACAGTGATCAACGGAGAATGCACGTCCTTGCAAACGAACTAGTTCCCGGAGATATCGTGTCGTTGTCGACAGGTGACCGTGTTCCTGCAGACATTCGTGTCATATCTTCCGTCGACCTCGAGATCGATGAGAGTAGTCTAACAGGCGAAACCATTGCGCGTCAAAAGGATCACAGAACGTGCGACTTGGAAAGGAGTGACAGCAGCGCTTTTGCCGTGGATTCAGGATTAGGCCAAGTGGCTGCGCTCGCGGAACGATCTTGTATCGCGTATATGGGTACATTAGTGAGGAATGGTAAGCGGGCTTACGAACTACTGTTCGCTTTGACTAAGTAGGTCCCGAATATAAGGACATGGAACTGGGGTCGTCATTGCCATCGGTGCTCAGACGGAATTTGGTGTCATTTTTTCCATGATGCAGGACGTGCGTAGCTTGTGCTCTGTCGTCCGAGTTGATCATATATCTGGTCGAGCTTAGGTTGACAAGAAGCGGACACCCCTTCAACTAAGCATGGATGAACTTGCACGGAAACTCTCACTCTTGTCTTTCGCTGTAATTGGAGTTATCTGTCTCGTTGGAATGTGGCAACAGCGTCCTTGGCTAGATATGTTTACTATCGGAGGTATGTATCAACAACTATCAAATATGATCTTTGCTCAGTCCTTCGGATCTAGTCTCTCTTGCGGTCGCTGCTATACCCGAAGGATTGCCAATCGTAACAACCGTTACGCTTGCCCTCGGAGTCATGCGGATGTCAAAACGTAAGGCCATTGTGAAGAAGCTACACTCGGTGGAAGCTTTGGGTTCGGTTTCCGTTATATGTTCTGACAAGACAGGAAAGTCCCTTGTGGCCTTGCAATGATGTTACACCACGACTGACCTTGATGTGCAGGGACATTGACAAAGAACGAGCAGACGGTCACTGATATTTATGTCGCTGATGAAAATCTGAATGTTGAAGGTCTTCAGTCGCCCGTTTCACCTTCACCGGCGGTTCGCAAGACCCTCGAGATCGGCTCCCTGTGTAACAATGCTGTCTTGTCGCAAACCGGAGATAGTGTTTACATCGGCCAGTCCACTGATGTAGCCTTGCTCAACATCCTCCCGACTTTCGGTTTACCTGATCAGCGCGATGTACGTCAATCCGTCCCAAATCGTGCACCAACTAAAATGCTCGCAGGCCTTCACCCGACTCTCTGAACAATCTTTCAACTCAGAGCGAAAGTACATGGCTGTCAGTGGTATACACACTTACTCCACCGCCCTTTACAATGGGACACCACGCGAGATCTACTACATCAAAGGGGCCATTGAAGCGGTGATCGACCGCTGCAAATTCTATTATGTGTCCGATAACTCTACTCCAATCCTCGATTCCAACACTCGCAGTGTCATTCTCTCGAATGCTGAGGTAGCAGCGTCAAAAGGCCTTCGAGTCCTAGCGATGGCATACGGCTATGGCTCCGTGGATGCTCCCAAACCAGATCTGGTTGCCTCTCAAAGATTTCATAAGGCATCGCACGCGAGAACGCCTTCGCCAGAAGCTGAGAAGAATAACCTAATCTTCGTGGGTTTCCAAGCGATGTTCGATCCCCCTAGGAAGGGTGTCGCAGATGCTATCGGGCTACTCCAATCGGGTGGTGTACAGGTGGTGATGATTACCGGAGATGCAGAACCGACTGCACTTGCGATTGCGCAGAAGCTTGGTCTCCGCATTGGACAGCGCACGCACGCACGCACCTCTCATCAATACTGTATGACTGGCAAGGAGATCGATCAGATGAGCAAGGCACAACTTGTTGAACGTGTGGGTAGTGTCAGTGTCTTTGCGCGTACGACGCCGCGACACAAAATGGCGATCGTTGAGGCCTTCCAGGCTCGTGGAGCCATTGTAGCTATGACAGGAGATGGAGGTTAGTTATGATGCTCGCTGATTCCCTGTGTCACTTGATCGTTTAACCCATTCCCACTACAGTCAATGACGCACCAGCGCTCAGGATGGCTGACATTGGCATATCCATGGGCAAGAGCGGTACCGATGTAGCCAAGGAAGCGGCTGATATGATACTTGTCGACGATAACTTCAATACTATTCTTCCCGCTGTCGAAGAAGGTGAGCAAGTTCCTTGCTAGTTTCCGGCAATCTCGAGCTGACGTCGAAATCACAGGAAAATCCATTTTCCACAACATTCAGAACTTCTTGTCCTTCCAGCTCAGCACTGCTGCAGCTGCACTTTCGTTAATCACTCTGAGCACATTCCTTGGATACGGCAACCCACTTAATGCTATGCAGATCTTATTTATCAACATTCTTATGGATGGTTCGCCGTCAACAGCGTCACGCATTTTCATTATCTGATGAGTGTTCTTCGACAGGACCACCGAGTCAATCATTAGGAGTAGATCCAGTCGACCCAGCTGTGATGCGGAAACCACCCCGAAAAAAGAATGAGCCAATCATCACCCAACGGTTCCTATACCGCGTTCTATTTTCAGCATCCACCATCGTCGTTGGTACTTTATTTACCTATTATATTGCGCTGGTAGGGGATGAACATGTATCGCGGAGGGAGCAGACCATGGTGCGTAATACTGTCATTTCCCCTTTCTGCTCGCGGTTGAAGAGAGGTTATATTCAAAGACCTTCACCTGCTTTGTTGTTCTCGATCTTGTTTCCGCCGTCCAGAGCCGTGGTCTCAGCTGCAGGCTATTCCAAAACAAGATGTTGATCTCGACTGTATCAGTATCGTTACTGGTGCTACTCGCGCTGGTCTATGTGCCCTTCATGCAAGCGATCTTCCAGACAGAGGCGCTAGCCAGAGGGGACTTGATGACCGTTGTACTATTGGCTGCCACCGCTTTCGTTCTACACGAGGGACGGAGACATTATGAGCGCTCGATGGAAGTGGAATTGACATACAGTGTCACTATGGACCAAATAGCATGAGACCTAGTTTCAGGTATCCTCATCCCCCATACTTTGTCCCTCTCCTAGGACATCGAGCGCCACGACCATCGCTGCCACGCTCGCAGTATTTTCTAATCAGGGTCAAATTGAGGGTAGTGTGTTTGGAGATGACCGTAGTATATAGATGGCCACGTCTTGCATACTATACATATAATGAGCTCTATTCTGCTTATTTACTTTTCGTTGGGAGTGAACGCCAAGTCTCACTTCGTGGGACAGAACGGGGAACGAAAGCAGGTGGGATGGCAAGAGCAGGCTGGACCACGGGGGGTGGCTTGGTACCTCTGGCGACAGAGGATTGGGCGTAGCATTCCACACGGAGTTCCTACGCACATGTCAACCTCTCGGAAAACGATGTGGACAGGATAGGCTCGACATACCTCGAAGCTCCAAGCAGAAAGTCCCTGAGCGGCGGTGATACTCTCGTACGAGCAACACCGCGACGCCGCCGGCGTTGGCACGTCGCAATCCTCATCGCTCCCCCCGTCCTCCACGTCTTCATCTGCGTTCTCTGCCCCAGAGTCCGTGTCTACTACGTCATCCCAGACATGGGCAGAACGCGTCCAGCACAGTGGTGAGCCGTGACAGTGATGACTCGGAACGCGCCTCGGACTCGGAGCGGTGTTCTGCGCGCCGTTCGCACCGAGCTTGCGCCGAGGAAGCGGCACGATCGCGCGTATAGGCGTGCCGGTCCATGGACGGGCAACGAGGGTGTGGTCCGGGTTCGTCACAGTCCCGTTGATAGACGCGTCGTACGCGTCGCATTCCGACTCGCCGCTGCCGGTACTAGTGGGGGTGGTCGAGGTCGACGATGGTTCGACGCCAGTCCCGGTGGGACTCTGCCAGGTGCTGACGAAGCCAAAGGCGGGTAAGACTACGTTTCGTTTGGTACAGTCCGAGTCGAGCAGGTCGGTCACGTCCGAGGTGGGAGGATGTGCTGTCAATAAGCGTGAGGGTGTCATGGGCAGTCAGGTTGGCACTGGTCTTGTTGAAAGACGAAAGAAGGGGGGTAAAAAGGCCTGCAAGAGCCCTCGTCTTGTGGGCTCCTCAGCACGGTGGACCTTTTTATTTTTATTTTTGTTGTTCATCCTGAGGCGGCGCCGACAAGCGGTGGTTTTTTGACGTTGCGACGAGCATAATATGTCCCAAAACTGCCAAGTTGTGGGCGGTTGATTCCACGCGGGAAAGCCAAGAATGGAAAGCCGTGACGACAAAGCGTTTCAACATCCTGTCCAGATACAACACACAATCGTCAAGTTGCGCACTCCTACAAGTACATGGCTGGTGTCTAACCAAACTAATCTGCATACGAGACCTGGAATGCCCAAGCGTGATCGACTTGATCGACCTGACTTTGTGGAACATCAATCGTCAACACCCCATTCTCGTCAATGCTCCACTCGAGGTCATGTCCAGCTGTCGTCGGCCCGAGTAGCGTGATCGTGTCTCCCTTTTGGATAGGGAGCATGACGCCGCGCGCATCAACGACAACTGAGCCATCGGTGGGTTTGTTGAACGCGACGATGCAAAACGTTTCAGGGGTCGTCAAGAAACGGTACGACCCCATCGGATCCTGCGACGCTTGGTACCAATAATCCTGTAACTGTCTTATAAATGTGTTTCATCGCAGACGTGCACGACACATACGGTGGCGTAAACGCATTCACCAGCGTACTTGAGCCATTGGCCAGCTGCGAGGAGGTTATTTGCCATTGGTGCGATGATGTCACCTTCTGCAGTGGGCCCGACATTCAGCAAGCTGAAAAAAAGAGTGAACGACCAACCAGAAACGGATACGGGAGCTGACTTACTAGTTTCCGTTCTTGCTCGCGACGTCGACCAAGGTTTGGACGATGGTAGTGCCATCTTTGTACTGGGTTGCATCGGTGACATTATTAAAACCAAAGCTGAATGGGTCCAAGCCTTCGGTCTTTTCCCATCGTCTTGTAGAAATTGATCCGAACAGGGTATATTCGGGCGTGTCAAAATCGGGAACCGCACCGCAACCTATAGTATCAATGGTCAGCGCACAAGGATCCGAAACTGACTCGCGGGACGAACGGTCATTCATAGTGACCTGGTACCCATTCTCCATAGCATTGTTATAGTACTGTGCTGCGAATTCCAGCGTGTTGTTTGGACCGCCGATGTCACACCACTTCAACGAGCGTCAGCACAGGATACACCAATACTCGTACAACATACCATGATTTCGGTCCCGTAATCAAGAGCGAGAGACAGCATGTGTGGATACTGCAGGTCTTGGATGTAGTCGGAAATATTGAGCATGCCGGTGTAAGGTTCGAGCTCGGAGTCGTTGAAGGGATTGTGTGCGAGTCCTCCGGGCCAATTCTGGAATCCGTACGGCGAAAAGTAGGGATTGAACCTCGAGATACCCAATACCCATTAGATGCTTGGCGTAATTGACATTGGAACGACCTACCACTCGGGAAGCGAATAGTAGGTTCCACGGTGGAGGTGGGGTTTCTCAACTTTCGCAGTGTCCATCAGCTCCTTGACGAAGTCGCGGTAGGGGTTGAGGTAGACACTACTTCTGTGTGTCGTGTTTTTGGTGTCAAACAAGCCATATCCATCATGATGTTTCTGTGAAGCGCGTCAAGATGAAAGATCTCAACGCTCATCCTCCACCAACCGTGACAAGGACAAAGTATTTGGCTCCGGCTTCGTCGAATAAATCAAGCCAAGCGCTTGCATTCCAGTTTCTTGCTGTAAAGCTTGCAACGAAGTCATCGTGAACCACATCCTATGCAAAGGCATCGAATCAATCAAACTATGACCCTAACCCCAAGGCAGGGTTACTCACAGGTCCGTAGGTTTCGAGATGGTGGTTCCAGGTAGGATTGTTCGAATTAGGTGGGTTGTGAAGGCCCCAGCTGGATATTGTTTAAAGCCAAGAAAAGGGAAGTAATGGTGCATTACACTCACTCATACCACTCGGAATAAGTCCACGGCGGGCCCTAAACGTCGCATAAGAACGTACGGGTCGCAGGTCAACAAGACAACCTACATAAGCGGGAACACTATAGAGACCCCAGTGGATGCTAGTACATGTCAGTCATTCGTTCTCTACAAGGAACGTCGTCTCCTGCTCACAATATTCCATATTTTGCTTGGTTCCACTGCAACGAAAATCAATACGGTCACGTGACATTGACGAAGATACACCCACCCAAGTTGGCGGCTCGTGCGTTGACAAGACACTCTCATCAGCTGTCCATGTTTCTCGGAGAGGGGTAATGGGCCACCCAGATGACGTCCCGACGATGTTTCCATTGGGGTCTTTGATCTGAACAGTCGCATTCCCAGTACCATTGTTGTTCAAGACAAGCACATCGAAACGTGCCTGGTCCGCTGGCACGAGACGGTATACCACTCCTGGCACCACCGTCGTTACGCCTTCGCCAGTCACCTCGACTTCGTACTTGGACCGGATCGACGTATTCGGGGACGGCGCAAGACTTCCTGGTAGGAGGTTTGCCAGTGTGATCGCGACTGCTTGGGCACGTTGCCCGTTGACATCCTCCCAACGCGTACTAAATTGCACAGTGCGAATCGACAGCTCGGGACCTGTCGGAGCAACGGACGGGACAATAGATGGGGTGATGGATATGGCGAAGATATGAAGCCTGTTTGGAGCGTTCGCAGTTTGCGGGAGCGTGATACTCTTTAATGCAGAACGCGAAGGGATAGATACCGAGAGTTGGAATATTTGAGATGAATTCCAGTTCGTCGAAGCACCATAGTTATCAAAGTGGTAGGGGCTAATTCGGAAACGTGGTCAATGTCGCTCGAGGGAAACGAAGTTGTGAGATGGGCTCACGTTCGGATATCGCCCCAATTTATGGTTGGGAATCTCCACCAATTCTTTCCTGTGACTGAGATAGGATGTTGGAGTGAGTAAAAGGGAGACGGTGGGGTTGGTAACTCACGTAGAAGGTCTGGGACAGAGTTATCCACATAGTTGAGGTTAAACGTATGATCGAATTGATCTGGTGTTGAAACATGCGTTAACAGAGCTCATTGGCATGATACGTCTAGTGCTAACCGTGGGTCCCATCTCCGGCATAAAGGAGATGAAGTTCATGGACATAGGTCGCCTTGGGAAGCTCTATGACTTGACCTTGGGCAACGACGTTATCATCGCCTGCGCCCCACGAAGTCGGCAGGTCGTACTAAGGGTACGGATTTATTCCCCACGAACGCTGAAGAGAAGGAAAAGATTGACCGTCACACCGTTGAAGAGCCAAGGTCCTGTAGGGAGATATTCTGCTGCATATGTTGAGCCGTCCTTGTTGAAATTACCAGTGGTACCATCAATAGACGCGGCTTGATTATCGAAATGGCTCGATAGCGGGATTGAAGTTGAGGGAAATGGGGTGAGAGAAGGAGTGGTTCCAAAGTACGCAAGTAAAGCTCCACAGAGCGCAGGGATGCTAAAGATCTTCATAGCACTGGCAGCCCCCATAGGCCACTCGCCTCCAACAGGACACATCTTCTGTATTGCCTGGAAATCCAGTGAGCATTGTACCGGTCTCTCAGGTGAAGTCGTCTGACCGTGGTCACCACCTGCATCTTCATTCAAGTCAATTTCCAGTGTGGGGAAGCAAAGGAAAGTATCCCAGTGGGGTGATCCGAAAGTTAGACAAGAGTATATCTGGGGTGTGTCAAATCCACCAAAACCATTCGGCGTCCAACGGTCAAGTCTAGAACAGCAACGAGGCCGCCACGACGCTGAAATGGACACCTTGCACCCTAGAGAAGATAAGGTTATCATTTCGTCGAGGATTCAACGACGTTTCGTGGGATAGGTCCAAATACTATATCGGAGGTGACAGGAGAAAGTACGTACGTATTATAGTGGCGGGAACTTCAATGGCTCTCAACAAGACGAATGATTTCGAAGCACTCCTTTGGCGTCAGACCGGGAGTATTCAAGTTGATTGGTACTGTGGGATTGGCAAGAAAAGTTGAAGTGGTTGACACGGTTTTGTCCGCATGCCGCGTTGACGTGTGTGAATCGAAGTTATGCCATTCAATGCTACCACTATGAAAGACCAACGGGCAGTCGATGCAGCGATAATGATATATGAATACCACGGTAATTAGCACAGAGAGGTGGTACATCACTCGGGGCGAATCAGGGATCCACACGTGTGATACATCGCTAGTAGGTAAGCTAACCAGAGTTTTCCCGCGCTGTATCATGCTGATACATCAACCACGCTCGCAGGTTAACAACGCCACGACTAATATATCAGTCGCATTCACGCCCCATCGACGATCGTCCTGTGATATATCATAGTACATACTTACATAGATGCTCCCGGCGATCCGACTGATGCATCACTCATAGGTGGGGAGTCGGTATTATGCCCCCGCTGTCTTACGCTGATGTATCACGCACGCTACGCATGCCACGCCCCGCAACTGATACATCACTCGTCAAGTGATGCTGGGCACGACTGGGTCTTCGTGTGATACAGTATATCACGAAGGTAAGTTGATCATTATTTCGGTTCGCTGCATTGCGCTGATACATCACTCGCAGGCACACCCCCTGGACATTGAATGATACATCACGGAATGTTCGCTGACCCCCGCGTCCCCAGGAATGATACATCACTCACTCGTAGGTGAGCGCTATTATGCCTCGCTGTATTGTGCTGATGTATCACGCATGCTCGCAGGTTAGCAGGCCATCCGTGTGATATATCATGGGAAGGTTATGTGTACGCCCCGTCCATGCCACCACTGATACATTACTCACATACGCACCTCCTCGACGACGAATGATATATCACTTGAACGAACCTGACAGATTTAGTCATTAAGTTATCAACTTGCTTGATCAAGTGAAAAGTGACCCAAGCGGGAATTGAACCCACAACCTCAGGTATTGGCCACCTGCACTCTACCATTCAGCTACCGGGCCTTAGACTTAGAAGGCACACCCTGATAGAAGGGTTGGTATGTGGGCATTTCAGCCGGCACAGGGCTCTTAGGTCGAGTGTTGTTTTAACAGGTTCAAGTATGCATTGTGTCAGAACCGATTGATACATCACCTACACAGTCCGACTGTCCCTCCCTGCATTCGTTCACATGATATATTCCTCACTTCAAGTATAACCTATGATGGACAGTATTGGAGTATGTACGTTCGCTCACATATCCGTCCTGATGTATCACATGCGCTCGCAGGTTAGCAGGCCACCCTACGCCAACCCTGCGATATATCACAGAATGCTCACTCGCATGCGCGTGTGATATACCACTCCCGGTAAGGTTTATTACCTGGACGCTCGCTGATTACGCTGATATATCACTCGTGAAACAGGTTCTCACTCTTGCTAATACCAGCATCCTAG
>JBBPRI010000300.1:0-22780 GCA_038092955.1 Boletus pseudo-olivaceus
CCATCCTGTCGGCAAATCTGAGCACATGCTGTTCTTCCCGCATGGGGTCAAACTCTGAAATGATCACTATAGGGTAACATATCATGTGTCAGCATTGACATCGCTGAATTGAGGACAACATACATTTCTTTTTCCGCGCATGAATGAGTATTTGCACCATGCGGTCCGCTTCACAGAGCACTTGGGCGGGTATCTCGATTGGCGGAAGAATTGGAGCTTGTGTCGGTGAAGGACTGAAGATCGAGTTGAATCGATGCCGCATGTAACCTGTTATTTTATCTAGTAGCTGTAGCGGTGAGTCAGGCGGACAAGTGAGGGACGATCAGATTGACTGCATAGTGTGAGAGAGACAGAGATAGGTGTTTCTGACAGCGCATGAAGGAATTTATTGTTCCAAAGTCACCCTGGTAACGGATTTGTATTGTTAGGTAATGCATCAGATAGAGCCGCCTCATTTCCGACGGTTATCTGGGGATAGCAGATATGCACCCAGGAGCCTGTGGTAGCCCATTGAGATGCACAAATCCCGCCACATCCCTAATGAGGTTCATTGGTCAGTCATTGGCATCTGCTCCCTTCCTGGCACATTGCAAATGGACTTCGTGAGTCGGCCTGTGTATTGGTGACACACATTCCATACGCTCTCCAGTTCCGCGCGCTCAATAATGCACTATATCCTGCATATCCCACCGCTGGACCTTGGCCTGCTCGCTATTTTGTTGCATCCCGACATTCCGATTACATCTGGCGAAAGCCCGCCAGTCAGGTCAGCATCCGACTTGGAAGCTGTCAGGCCTTCGGAATGATTCTCATGTGCCGAGTATTCCGCATGTGGATTGGATACATCAGCACTACTTACTGTAAAAACCTGACGATTATCACAAGATATGCTAAGATGGGATCTTGTTTGTCAGGGGATATAGGGGTGGTCAGGTGGTCGGAGTGTTGGGATCTAGGCCGCTCGGATCGGCGAATGGGCCGCAAATAATATTAGGAAGTCAGACATAATAGTAACACAGACGATGAATACAATACCTGTGATTGTGCACTGATGTGAACTGTGTCGGGCTTGTGGTCGGTCAGGGGTATAGGGGTGGTCGGAGAGTCGGAATCTATGCCGCCTGGATTCGCAGACAGGCCACAAATGTTAGGAAGTGAGAAACAATGAATATGAAGTTAATTACATGAAGTTAATTACCGTCATACCTGCAATCACGCACCAATGCACACTGTTTCGGGCTGGTGGCTGGTCAGGGGGTAGGGGGGTGGTCGGATGGTCAGACTGTCGGAATACAGGCCGCCCAAATTGGCAGACAGGCTGGGAACAATGTTAGGGAGTCAGAAATCATAACACTGGCGTTCATAGATGTCATCCCAGCAATTGCGCACCATTGTTATGATATACTATATTTTCAAACTTTTCAAACTTAGAACATTTTCGCTTTCAGATCACGTGACTTAGCACGTGACCGTGGGAAACACACGTGATCAGGTCTAGACCTTATGATGTCATGCCTCATGTATTTAATTTCCATTAACCCTGAACACACCTTTTTAATTACTGCTCATTCTATCCCACACTTGCTTCTTTACTATACCTATATACAGTAGTATGTATCTCCCATGCACTGCTTGGTCCGTGCGCACTCCTGTATACTATATAAACCCTATCTTAGACGACTGGCTCCCCCAGTCTAATCCATTTGTTGCTTGTCCTTTCAAAGGCTGGTGATTAAGGAAGACGTCTCTCTCTCTATCTCCTTCCACTCAGTTAGGTTTGAGTCCAGCCAGTGTTGATCTTGGGCGTGAACACCTTTGAGGTTATAACACTTGGATTAGACTTGCTTACGCTGCCTGGACCATAGTCTCATCTCACCTCTTATCTCGTCATATACGCGATCCACAGCGTTAAGTGGGGCCTCGGGACCTTTCCCAAGATTGCGTTTCTTTTCCCTCGCTGCCTTTAGAGGAACCCCTAGGAAGTGTTATGATATACTATATTTTCAAAACTTTTTGGACTTGGAACATTTTCGCTTTCAGATCACGTGACTTGGCACGTGACCGTGGGAAACACACATGATCAGGCCTAGACCTTATAACGTCATGCCTCATGTATTTAATCTCCGATGACCCTGAACACGACCTTTTAATTACCGCTCATTCTATCCCACATTCGCTTCTTTACTATACCTATATACAGTAGTATCTCTCACGCACTGCTTGATCCGTGCGCACTCCTGTATACTATATAAACCCTACCTTAGACGACTGGCTCCCCAGTCTAATCCATTTGTGTCTTGTCCCCCAAAGGCTTGATATTAAGGAAGACTTTCTCTATCTTTCCTCTCCCTGTCGTTGTGTGTTGAGTCCAGCCGGTGGTGCTAGAGTCAGAGTCTTACCTTGCGAGGTTTGCCTCTTGAATTCGCAACAGGAAGGGTAGATTTTGTCTTGTTACGTATCCCTTCTCAGTCCTCCTCTTTGGGAGTGATTAGTCCACGCTAGGGTCGTGCCTAGTTTGCGAAGAGCGACGCATCAGGTCCCCATGCCCGGGTGGTTGAGCTAGATTCGGACGAGTAATCCAGGGATGCAAACCCTGAGGTAGACCATTACATCAGATAGTACCAATACATTTTATGATCAGTAGGAAAGAAAGGAGACGTAGATTTTTACGTAGAACTTCCCCCCTTAGGAAACAAATTCGCAGGCTCAAAGGAGGAGAGCCTTTCCCAGACGAAAACTATACGCGGATTGTGTTGAGATACACTTTCCTTTTGAAGAAACCCGCACGCTACATTCAGTAGTGTATGTGCAATTTGGTCATCGGACTCTGCGGACCCCGAAGACGCTGTTACCCCTCTCTCCTCCGACGCCGCTACTACCTCTGTTCAAAGAAATACTTCCTATGCTCTCACGCTTGCTGAATCCCTCGAGCTTGGTTGAAAGATACTGAGCAGTAAGGATGTCTACACGTGTCACCATGGAAGAACTCACGGCGCAGATCGCCGAACTCTCCTTAGACTCAAAAAACAACATCAACAAGAAGATTGCCGACCCAGGCAACTGGGATGGCAAAAGGAAGGACTTCCGCCTATGGATGATCAAAATCTCCCTATGGGTAGGAGAACAAAAATGGAAGTCGGACAAACTCCGCACTGTGGTGGTAATCAGAGTTACCCATTCTGTGATCAGCACCTTGACACCCCGCTTGTTCTCGCCGACCTTGTAGATAAATCCCGTCAGGTCCTTGATCGTGTTGTAATGTGCTGACGAGATCTCGTGTTTCGTCCACCCCGGATTCCTCTCCGCCTCCGTTCTTTTCAGCGCCCTACTTGGATCCGGCACGTACAAAATTCGGAATCAACGTTCCTCTGACGGGACCACTGGATACCATGCAATAGGGCTTCTAGATGGGGATCGGGAGATCATGGGACTGGCGTGGCCCGGGGCCAACATGGACGACGACGATGCAGATGCCATGGATTGCGTGTCCAGGATGTTTGACGGTCCGGCATCACTCGAGGGAGTCCTCGATATTCGATCACTGCCTCGAAGAAGTCCCGACCTCATAGCCAGGGGTTGGAGCAACCTGTCCACCTGCATTTCCTCGGTTGGAACCGCTTCCCCTTCCTCTATGTCTTCCATAATTATATCCGGGGTTCTGTGCTTATGTGTGCTTAGTATTGGTTAGGATATGGTGCTAACTGTTATATGTACTCAGAATGGTTACCGGCCAGCCCTAGGCGCTTCAGCTCCAATTCCGCCTTGTCGGACGGTAGATACTCAATGATCTCCCTTCGACTGGGAGCTCTTGTGCGTGATTCTCGGTTGGAGTCAGGGCCCTGGGCACCATGTCCAGGGCACTCCCCATTGCAATTCAGATGGTTCGTCGATCCCTGTGAGTGTCGAGCACAGGAACCACCCTCTCTGGGCCACAACAACGATGCCCGTCCTCGCGTTGACTTGCATCCACATGTGTGGATACACACCTCGTAGCCCAACATTATTCAGTGCTTCGTTTGTTTGCGAGTGTCTTTCACCATTCTGCGAATATCGTGAGGCCAGGGATAGAAATGAGAACAATGGCGAGGGTTGATGGAAATCTGGATACATACCGTCCAAGCTTCATTTTACATAATGTATCGCTGATGGACTTCCATTTCCGGTAGTCCATTGTTCCTTTCGGTCGTTTAGTGTTCATATGCTGTGTGTTATCGCCGGCCTCCTGTACCATCTCCGTTTGACCTGGATCACCATATCATTCAGCCGTGAGCCCGCCCACCGCCCACCCCATCCATCACAATGGCAACCATCCATTATCCCAAACACATACCAACAAAGCGGACAGTTCGATGGCTGCATTGTATGCATCGCGTCGGCTGGCAAACTGTAGGCTCGACCGTCATTGAGGCCGAGACAAAAGGGTAAGGTTATCTTCACCCTCCCTGAGACATGCCAGATGCATCTCCAGCAGTTCTGTTGGAGGTTAGGTAGGATAAAAGTGGGGGTCAGTCGGGCTTGGATTCAGCTTGCCGAACCTAAGTCGAACTCATGTTCGGCATGATGGATATTGGTCGAACTAAGGGTTGAGCTGAGTGGCAATAAGTCGAGCTTAAATTTAGCATGTCGAGCATCGGTCACATCCAGGTTCGGCATGTCGAACATGTGTCGAACTCATGTTCGGCATGATGAATATTGGTCGAAATAAGGGTTGATGTGAGTTAGCATCAGTCGAGCATAGATTCAGCACGCCGAACTTAACTCGAACTCGGGTTCTTAGGGTAAACCTAATCCAAATTGGGCAGTTCCTGTTTAGGTTCCACAAAGCTGTGTCGACCGGTGGTGGCACATGGATGTGGATCATCCGTTTGCTCTGGATAACCACCACCATGAACATCCTATCCAGCTCTTCATACCAATGTCTGACTATTACTGGCCCCGCTCCACGCCCAACTCCACCCACGTATCATACGTCGTCCAGGTCAGGTACACCATACATCTCATGGACCAGGATTACTTCGAGGTGAAGGCTACCAATACCATTGATGGCATCACGGAGACACGTACCACCCTTCCCAAGTTCTACATTGACCACTTCACACAGTGGTTATTTCGCTTCAATCTCTGTATTTGCCTATGGAACACCCATTGCAGGAGCAAGGCCAAGAAGGTGACCCAGCGCCTTCCCCGCCTCCTCCGGATCATGTGCCACCTGGATAACGTTGGTGAAAGTATCATCCGTCCGTCGCTCAAGGTCCGCAACGAGGACATCGCAGATTGGCGGTCTGCGAATTTCGATGAATATCTGGTCACAGAATTCCTCCTCGGGCGACACGACCCACCTGCGGTTCAGGAATTGCGGTCCAAGATGAGCTCAAACATCGAGCGAATTAGCCTCCGGGCCTTAGGCAGCTACCGCAACCATCCTTGATGTATATTACACGCTTACCCCACCATCAGACTGGACCAAATACAATTTTATCCGCATCACCACGAAGCTCGCCGGCCTGAACTATGACTACGACGTCGACAAGGTGCCAGAGGAGGAGCTATCCATACTCTGGACACTCCTCGAAAATCATTACACACGCCCTGTCAACATCGATTGGAGTAAGTGTTGAGCGCCCACTTGCCTGTTCCCCCACCCCGCCTCATCCATCCCTCACACAGTTTCCAAATGGGTTGACATCGATATGGAGGAGGGGAATACGGTGAGCAGTGAGGAGGAGGATACTGGCGTGGGTAATGAAGAGGGGAAGGTGGCGGGCGAGGTGGGAAATGAGGAGGGGGAAGAAGGGGTCAAGGTGGGATGTATGGAGAATAAGAGGGGGACCGAGGTGGGTGATGAGGGACAGGAGGAGGGGATCGTGATGAGGGACGAGGAGGAGAACGATGCGGGTGACGAGGGTGACAATGACCAGCGCGGACATAATGAGCAGGGTGACGACGACGATGGGGATGACGGCGACGACAAGCACAATGAGGGCGAGGACAAGGGGCATCAGGCAGGGGCGGTAGCGGACGTTGACATGGACATGGACCGGAGAAATGACGTTGACATGCAGGTCGCTGGTGCGTCGCTGTCTTCCACATTGTGTATAACACTTATATTCCATTCACTCTAGTATCCGATCTCACACCCCCTCCCCTGAACCAGCTGGCACTGGGTGAGAAACGACGGGCACCAGACCAAGATGATGATGTAGAGGGAATGCCGAGGAAAAAGCGCTCGGTGACGCCTACTCCCCCCACCCCTGTCCCACAGACACTGATGGGGTTTGACACAACATTCATCTCTATGCCAGCACGTAAATAGTGTATCATGTCTAGCACAAAGTGGACGGACAAACCATAGAAACATGTATAGCTTGTAGATCTATAAAGCATGTTTGCATTTGGGCCAATTGTATCTCCTGTGAAACCTTGCCGTCCTGTATGGTGTGGGCCTCTTATTTCTAATACAACATGTAGAAAGAGTTCACAAAGAAAAGTGTACCGAAGAGCCTACACAAAGTGTATGCACACAGTGCACAGCAAAGTCGACCAAAAGGAAGGGTAGTGACAAAGTGTACCAACAGTGTAGAAAGAATGTACCGAAACGCTGACACAAAGTGTACAAAGAGTGTACTAAAACGTCGTACTCAAAGTGTACCAAAAACCCATATACAGTGTGTCAAACAGTGTATAGCGCCTGAGATCCAGATGGCCTAATACTCGCGAGGAAGGGCGCAGCGGATGCCAGCGACACCCTCCAGCCGAAGCACGACAAATGAACAGTCGATATATTGGCGCACTGGGGTGACTTGGAGAACATCCAGAGCGCTTTCAGGTGGCTATCCTTTGTGTTGAACAAGGAGCAATATATGTTGCCTGGGCGGGCGAAGTTGGCCATGTGTCTCCATACCATAAGGGCTTCACTAATTCTTTCATCGACGCTCACCCAGAAATTTGCCAGAGGCGCGAACCTGAGAGCGGCGAGGTAACGGGGAGCAGCAATATGTTTCAAGATAATTGATACCCGTGTGCATGTCCCAAGGTCCTTGACTCCAAGGAGATCAATGATTTCGTGCAACAGTTCATTCGGGAGGATGAGCAAGGACATGATGGGAGATTTATTGCAAACCAAGGGGTCTTCATCCCTCTGCTGTAGATGTAAGTAAGAGTTAGAAGTTGTGGTAGGAGGACGGGATTGAATGAACTGACCGGATTGATTTCCAATATGGGGATGGAAGGGTGTTGTGTTGCTGGAGTTGGAGTCTTTCTCCCCCTTCTACTCCGGGTGCTGGCATTAGGATCAGGAATTCTGTTAAAAGGAACTTCAAATCCAAAACAATATTACTGCATTGGTTTCCTGTCCAGCAATGGGGGGACGCTTTGCGGGTGGCAATTCGGTGGGATCTTCGTCCCTCTTCCGCTGTAGATACTTGTATAGGTGTTGAGCTCTGGCAAGATGATGCGATACCGAGAAAACTGACCAAATTGATTTTCAGTACGGCAATGGAAGGGTGCTCAGTGGGTGATAGAACAGTGACGTCTAGTCCCCCTTCCACTTCGGATGCTGGTTTCGGAGTTAGGGGCTCTCATGAGAAGAGAGAATGCTGAGTAAACTAACCAACTCGGTTCCCCCGGCAATAAAGGGCCGCTTCGCGGACGGTAAATGGTCAGAGTTGTCGCCCCTCATCCGCTTGGAGTGCTGCTATCAGGTTGGGAATCCCCGACCAGATAGGCGGCACATTAAATAGACTTACCTGAGTAATTTCCTGTATGTCAGCGGGAGGCCGCTGGTATATCGGGGCATCCGTCCCTCTAATGCTCGAGGTTAGGAGCTGTAGGTCGGAAAGGTCTGGAATGCTGTCATGAACACACCTAGATGATCTGGGGGGGGGGAGCGCAAATGAGGGAATAATAAATATAATGCCTGGAAAACATGGGTTAGATCACGTTTGTGTCAGAGATCAGAAACATTACAAGTGCTTGGAAATGTAGGTTGGTGGCATGCTGGCGACTAATATTGTTTCCCATTGCAAAACGGCTAGATTGACGGCCGTGGTCGCTGACTATGTGCCGTATAAATAAATAGGGCTGACTACCCCTGAAGGATCGCGCACATACATAGACTTGACAATAGCATTGACTACAGATGTGATGTATGATAAGGATGACGACGCTGACGAGGACCGACAATCACAAATATCTTGGTGGTGATATGAGCAGACATCAGACAATTAGGAACACGAAGGACATACTTTAATGCCGGTCGCCGTGGTAGTGCCTCGCGACGATCTGCTCGTATCTTGGTTCTGCAAGGGTATACTGTCCTCTTGACTTATTCGATTTTCATTCCTATGCTTAAATGACTAGGTTATTTAGACTACTACATTACATTTCTTGCAAGGTCTCGAGGCTCAGGTGTCTAACGTCACAGAAAAGAGTACCGGATATGACCATCCGACGGTGAGAGGGTGGGGGAAACCGCGACGAGTGACTGTCATGTCTTCTTCACGCGAACTTGACAAATATGCACTGTTTTTCTCTCCGACTGTTTACGGCCGAGGGATCTTCCGTCCGAGCTCCAATTTCGAGATCGTGAGTTGACAGCTGACGGAGTTGGTGAGAAGAATGGGTGGGTGGGTTATTTCCATTCATTTCTGTTGCATCCATACGTACCGCCATCTGTCATTACTACTTGTGCAAACGCAAGCAAGGTTTGTGCCGACCCTCAGTCAGCACTTCCGAGTGAGAAAAAGTGGGAGAATTGTGTTTGAGAAAAATTTTCCTGTAAATAGTGCTCAGCGATTTTGAACACGTGACTTCCACACTAGGCTGGGTTCAGACTTGCCCGACACAGCGCCCACGCACTATTTATGCAGCCACTTGGCGAAATTGCTTTTTCTTTTCACTTTCCATCCACACAGCGACCATCTACAGCTCGCCATCAGCCACCACCAATAGACTGAGAGGTAAGTACTCACAGTACTCACGTTTGAGCTGCTCCGCCAACCCTGCTGATCTTGTTGATGGGCGAATCTCGATCACCAGGTGGAATAGCTCTTGAGTGAGAGCGCAACGCTTATAGAAGACTGGTATGTCCCCTACCACGACAGGCCCAGGAGTACTCATTAGGTGGAAGCTGCTGATTAAAGGGCACTCGCAGACTGTACCTGGGATCTCCCAGTGGTTCCAACCCCTCCAAAAAACATGGCTCGTCACTGCGAAGCAATATCCACCATCTTTCGTATCACTTTCTTTGTTCAAACTAGCTGCTCCCACTGACGAGTCCTCTGTTTCGCTGCCTTCTAGTGCTGTTCTAGCTGCTGCAACATCGCCTGTGCCAGCTGTGGGCTTCTCCGCTGTGCGATTTCGCTTGCAACTCTCACAGCGCAACTGCAATCCGAGTGCAGTTTCTTCGCATGATATCCCATGAAGCTCGCATGCACCCGTTGTCGTCCACCCTTCCCATGTCACCTCGTCACAGGACTGGCATTGAGGACACCTGGCGAGGTCCACGTAGTACAATGGATGGACGATGTTGATGGGTTTGAGATAGTGTTGTGCAGGCCCGGCTCGGCCTGAAAGCCCCAGCTCGGGCCCGGCTTTGGAGGGCTCAGGGCTTGAGGAATATCAGGCCGGGCCCTGAGCCCTTGAAAGCCCCCAGTGGGGGCCCGGCCCAGCCTGAAGCCAGGGCTTTCACCCACGCTGCAGCCAGTGGTTGGCGGCACGCAGTGAGAGTGTGGCGAGGGGAGTGAAAGTGCGACCACGAGTAGGAGTACTGTGCTCGTACTCGCGGGCGTGTCTGCCAGTGGTGTGGGTACATGACGAGGGTGAGGTGAGGGTGAGAGAGCGTGCAGAAACAATGGCACAATGCACAAAATCATATGCATTGTGCTGTTGTTTCCCTATGCTCCTGGTAAGGGTGAGGGTGAGGGATCGCGTTGTACCAGGGCGACGGGAGCAAGAGCGAGAGCGAGCGAAGGGACAAGGGTGGTGAGAAGGTGAGGTGAAGGTAGGAGAACGTGCAGAAACAATGGGACAACGCACACAATTCTGCGCGTTGTGCTATTGTTTCTGCACACTCTGGGCAAGCGCAACGAAGGTGAGGGTTGAGAGGGAAAGGGTGGCGAGAGGGTGAGGGTGAAGGTGAGCGAGGGCGAAATGGGAGGTACCGGTAAGGCTTGAGGTTGGAGGGGGAGTCATAAGTGAGAGGGGCATCCATGGTGGGGCTGCAAGGGTGCTCAAGGAGGGTGGATTCTGTGGTGTCATAGGTATGTGAATCCGGGCTTGATGGGGTGAGCAAGTGGAGTGGTGACCGGTGACTAACGACGGCCAACAAGTTGAGCAGAAAAATTCGTCGGTGCGTTGCGTTGAGCCACCAGTTGCCTTACTTGGACACTGCTTGAGCACAGCATATTGGTTTGCGCACTATTATTTATTTATTGAACGATAATACTACTATCAGATCTGGTTGGACAGATACTACAAAGCCCCGGCCCAAGCCCCAGGCTCATGGCCTACCAGAAGTGAAGCCCGACACAAAGCCCGGCTCGGCTTGGCCCAAATAGGCTCGGCCTGGCCCGGCTGGGGGCTTGAAGCCGGGCCTTGCACATCACTAGTTTGAGATATTGAGTATCTGGCTGAATGTTGATAGGGCCCGGTCGCAACTGTGAGTGCAGGTTGGTTGGTGGCACGAAACGTGGCCCAAGGATTGGCACATCGAATCCAAGTGTCTTCGTTGTCGTCGCCTTGTGACTACGGCAGTGCGTTGCATTCCATAGTGATGTGACGGATTCCACTACTCCAGCCTCCCACTGTAGCTGACCAAGTGGGCGGTTGCCCGGTCGTTTTTTCCATTTTTCCACCCGACTTTTGACCTGTTTAAGATGTACAGGCAGTCACATCCATGCTGTCAACCGATTGAGTGCGTACAAACTCACAGATTGTGACCAACGTGCTCGGAACTTCTCTCGCTCACCTGGCTGCACGATGGAGCTGTCTCGGAGGACAGATGCGATGACCCTGGGTTCAAACACTGACATGTTTATGATGGAGTGAGATGGTGGCCTTTGGTGTCATTGGCTTAGGAATTTAAAGCAATCTACTCATTTGAAATTTTAAGCGGTGAACTTGTGAATTTGTTGTGGGTTTACTCCAGACCAAGAGCTATGTTCAGTTAATCACTATGCAATTGTCACAAGCCAAGAAGTCTTAAGTCTGTCTAGTAGCTGCTATTTCCATCTGGCATTTTCCAGCCTGAGTGTGGCCACCTGCTAAGTTGTTGCACACCGTGAGTCGCGGTGACCAGGTCAATTAGGGGTACCCGAGTCAGTGCAGACTCCACTCAACACTGAACCAGCACATATTGAACCCATCCAAAATGTCAGGCTCTCATAATTCCAAGTCAGGTATTGACTCGGTGATTTCACTCACCACCTTGGGCTCCGAGTCCGATGATGACTCTGACTTTACCAGTGGGCCTGTTTCGTGCGTCAGGGACAGGAATGTCCAGCCTCAGGGTCCAAGTCTGAGTCAGCAATGCAACGGAGCTAGCAAGTCGTGCACCGGTGTGCCGCACGGTCGCTTATCCCAGTGATACAAAGTCATGGTCAACTGCCTCATGTTGAATCCCAGCATACCGGGATGGGCAGTGCAGGGAAAGTCAGCCTAGGAAAACCTCACGGTACAGTAGTATCAGAATACATGCTTGCAAGAACTGGACTGACAAACCATTACAGTCGCTGTTCCCTCAGGCTTTCCTGTCCATCTGGGCGACATGATCCCGCTGGCTCAGTATGGTCATGATGTTCGGGTTGGCGAGATTGTTGTGAAGCTGGGTTCTCAGGTGAATGTCGCCCAAGAAGTTTACAGACATGTCAGCGATCTTCGACGGATGGAGGAGGTCCTTCGTGCCATGCAGGAGGCAGCAGAGCAATGTGGCGAAGCCAGGATCTGAAAGCTGGTTGCCGATGATTTTGACACGGACTCGGACTCTGATGCTGTTTGAATCTGATTTGGCGCAACTCGGCCTCAATTGATTGACTTGATGCAGCTTGCAAAAGAATGGGCTTTGTATTCTGTACTAGTAGACAGATTCGCCACTACGTTACTGTAATGACACGTTCACTATTCCGAGCCCCAGACGAGATAGCAGCTAGTAAGCTGTCCTGTTCCACAACAAGACAGGTCCCGACTCAGAACGTCCACCGGGAGAATGGATCATATTGGTCGCGAAGATCTCCGTAGTGCTGAGTTCTCTAATCCGGAGAGGGATGCGGTTGCCTCCCGCAGTTGTGCTGTCAGGCCCTGGGTGAAAATCAACATAATTGACTCCCTTGTCGTGAGCATCCATTGTGAAGTTGGCATCTTTCAACACAATGCTCACCGTCGGGTGCACTGCAAGACATCTAATATAATCTGGATGGGCCCCAAATGAGACGACCAAGTCCTTGTGGGTGTTGTGGTTGAACGCACGGAACTGGAGGTCGTCCAATCCTGTGATGAAGCAATTTTTGCGCACGGTGGGGTGAAAGTCGGTGCCTTTGATTCGTTCGGATTGTGTTCGATGAGGAGCATCCTGGTCACCTGATGGTTAGTAGGCGACCTGGGATAACAGTGAGGGCACAGCACCACGAATGCAGCTATTGACACAACATGAATATGCAGGAACCTGGAGGTAACTAGGATAGTATAGATACCAGATGGAGGAACCAGGAGCAGGGCGAATTTGCAGTGGTCGACTCAGAATTTGTAGTGGTCGACTCAGACAGCGGCTCCGCACGGAGGAGATAGCGGCTCAATCGACGAGTTATTGTGTTCGAAAACATGGCGAGGTCACCACCAGGGATGTGAGTGGGTGGCTCATTGCAGCCTTGCAGGTCGTCCTTGGATAGTTCTTACGCAAGTACTATGTCGAAATCGGACTGTGGTCGTTCAGCCTGAGATGCAGACACCGCCCCCTGGGCAGGACTTTCCGCATTCCGACGCCGACCCCTGGGTAGCTCCCCGGCTCGCCACCCCTGGGTATGAGCACCTTTTCGAAAGTTCGCCTCGGAATGTTCACGTGACTTTCAGCAAAGCAATTGATCGAGTTGACCATATGTGCGCTGCCACCAGTGGAACCATCTAATCTCATAAACTCCCTTACTGAAAGTCCAAGGCGTTGATCCGTCTTTACAATCGATGTGCGATTTATGAGGAAGTAGAAGAGCCGTGGAGCGATGATACGGTGTACCCCTTCGAAGATAAGATAAGATGGTATGTATTTAGTGTGGCAGTAGAGAGCAGTGAAGGGATGTCGCTGACAAGGGGATGTTGGGTCTGAAGAGATGGGTGAACCGTCTGATAAACGTGAATACATAGGGTACGTACCTGCAACCAGCAAAGGAGGGATTAGTAACTTGTTCTGTTGGGTCGTCGCCTCTGTGTCTCTGCCTTCATGCTCAACTCAAAGGTTATCTACGGGGCAATGCTCCTGGCACATAGTTACTCAGGGGATGTTTCAATTGCGGGAGATCAATCAGGTGTGGGTTTGACTGGCGCGTGACAAAATACAAAGGCAGAGACACAACAGTTCATGTCACTCTTTCCACTAGCCTGCGTACCATTCAGACGCCTAACGACCACCACCTGCTCCTTGGAAGACACCTTTATCGCCGACAAAACAGTCCCCATTTTTTCCCCTCCCTCTCCGTCCTTATCCTTGATGACCATGCAAAGTGTGTTTTTCTTGACGGGTGCGTAAGGCTGCAACGATCTTTCTGGGACGTTCTCCACAAGCATCTGCGCACCCTTCGTTCGGGATGTTAGGCGAACAGCAAGGTGACCATGTGGCACGGCCCCAGATGGACTTTGGAAGGGGCTGGGAGTCTCTGTTTTAGCAAGATGACCAATATAGGTATCGCGCCACCTGGGCGAGATTTGGAAGACCGCTCGATAACCTTCCAGGGACTTCGTCACATCAGGATGTAGCAAAAAGTCAAAAGCTAGGGGGTCGACGCATGAATCACTGTAAGATACCAGATACTATAGAAATCAGACCTACTTGATTTGACGGTGAAACTTTCCACCTGAGTACGATCGTCATCATCAACCACCCAGGGGTTGGGAGTGGAATTTCCAGCTGTTTCTGATGGCGCGTTATCTTGTTCGCTGGGAATGTCTGGTGGGGGGGTCTTGTGCCTGTACGGTATGCTTGGAAGATCTCCTCGTGCAAACGCACTGGAGACTTCGAAGGACTGTAGCGTTGTTAATCTCACCCCTGCCAGAGTCATATCTGTACCCCTATACATAGGGTCAGAACTCAAAATGCGGGATATGTGGACCGATGTACCTGACAATCACAATGTTCCTCGGGTAGGTTCCGAACGACAAAGCCGCTCGTGCAACAACACACGTACCATTCCCTACACTAACAAGGTTCCCCCACCAGCCTTTATCCAGGCCAGCGATGATAATTACCTCTTTTCCGCGGTAGGACTCGGTCTGATCATGGTCACTCACAGCGGCAGTGTGCACAAAGCATGTGATTGGAAGTGTGAAGATCAACTAGTGAAACCTTAGTCAGTAGTGAGGAAACCCATACATAACACAAACCGATAGATTGAAATTTGAGGCAACATCCAACGTCTTTTGGTCAAGATTAACCTGCAAGACGACCCCAGACTTGCCTATGAAATCCCCTCTCACAACCACCACGGGATCGCCTTTCCTCACATTATAGCCTCGATCGGCTGTGAACCGCAGTGCACGAGAGTCCATTGTAAATGCTACAGATGTCAGGGGAACCTCGACTTGGTGGGAACGACAGGGGGTATGTTGACCGGCGATTTTAAGTGTACCGGCAAGCCGTTTCACTTCGACAACACAACCGAGAAATCCCGTATGGGACCCAGTCTTTACCTCCGCTATGTCACCAACTTGGACGGTGTCAGTGGAATCATCGACAGGGGGTGTGGAGACACTAAATGGTGCCCAGACAGGCTGTTCTGGTACGTAGGATTCCAGCAAGAAAGCTGGGACTCGAAACTAATAGAACAGTGAGCACACAACAGGTTATATATAAGATAACGCACTTCATCACCATTGTATTCTGTCACAGTTATTTCCTCCGTTGCATATTCAATGTGAGAAACCATGCCGAAGCGTCCAATAAATTGATGGTACACATTTAGGATGTCGCTGAAGGGATCTTTGATGACCCGGACCGTATCTCCAAGGGCATACGAGCGATGTAGATGTGATAGTGGAGAGATATACTTGCCCTCGAATAAACGTACTGAGGCCGAGCGGTTTTCCAGCTCAATCTCGAGCAAGACGCCGTGTTTCTCGTGGTGAACAGAGTCGGAGAGAATGATACAATCGTTTGGCGTCCAGAACTGTTGGTTGTAAGTTTGATGTGTGCCTGCCATGAACGGCGGATCCACCATCAAGGCGATGTGGAGAGCGATCTGGTAAGGGGACGGGGTGAGGAGAGGTTCAAACTGATTCTGCTTCAGCGTCAATAAAAGCAGGCCGCAGACGAACGTATTGCCCTTGTAATGGTAACAAGGCCATCCACGATATGGAGACTGCAGTGTCCCTCTGAACTGGTCTGGAAAAAAAAGGCAGCGGGCGTTGACATCTTGACCAATACCATCGTCAGGCCGGTGCCTTGAGGGCTTCAATCGTCGTGCCGCTACGAGGACCTGGAGCTCTCCTGACTCCTCGTCAAAGAAAAGACCATATGCGATATCACCACGGTAAAGCCCGCGTTTCGACACCATATACCATCCTGGTATGGAAAGGTGGGCCCGTTCGAAGAGAGGGAGGGGGAAAATGTGATTCTCAAATGGTACTAGCAAGTAACCACACACACAGTCAGAATGCGATGACGGTACCGTGCAGAGGAAGGTTCAGGAATCCATCGCACATACAGTGGGATGGCCAGGGAGAAGCTTATGGAGCGTAGCATAGAGGCCAGCCTCATTCCATACCTTGACAATATAATTTGCTGAGGAACCTTGGTTCGAGGTTAGTAAATTTATCAGCCCTTATACGCATTATATAGAAACTTACGAGGTACAATGTTCACTGCCCACATTTTGTGAATGCCATCGGGTGCGGTGTGTGCGAGGGGTGGTGAGGGGGAGGTATGAGGCGAATCTGAATGAAGGGTGACACGGGGCCGATAGTTGGATACTCGGTCGAGATGCGTCGCAAGGGGGATCGACATGAATAATTCTTCACGCTTTTCTAAGTTCGCTTGATACGCAAGGCTCGAAAGGAATTCTTCCCAGTACTGGATCCGTGGGTTGTGGTCGCACTGAAAGTCAATTATGTCAAGTAGTGTTTCATACCCTAGACCGTCAAATATCCATTCCCGAATTGAGCCCCAAATCCCAATCGCGTCCAAGACCACAGGTGGTTGAGGTTTGATAGCCTCTTCATCAGAACCTTCTTCGGCATCGTGGGCATATCAATCAGCTATTGCATTGACTGCGCGGTTGTATGTGGAAGTCCCTGCCGACTGTATGGAAACAGGCGCGATGAAGCGGCGTGGGGATGTCACACCCCAGTCTTCACTGTTATCTGGAACGACGAAATCCCCTGTACCAAATGAGCGTAATTACATTAATACCATCGCAGCTAAATTTAACTTACCATGATCCTCGTCTTCATCCAAGGTATCTGTTTCATTAGCCACATGCGCTTCCACATCAATGAAATCATACACCTGGTTCTGGTCAGTCGTAGGGTAGTAAACCATACAATACACGTACCATGCGGCGGGCTCGCTTGCTAGATCTTCGAAGCGACGTTTGGTCACCACGGGAACCCTTCCGCTTGACCCAACGATTCAACGCATCGGATTGAGGGTGGGGCATGTCCATGGCCTGGGATGTGGAAGGTCCGGGGGGTGGATCGACGCCGGAGGGCACTATCCCGCGAGCATCCATGGCGTCTGCTACAGCAGTGGATGCTCTGCCGTCGTTCTCCTCGGAGAGTTCGAATACGAGGGTCATTATGTCCCTCCACTCCCCGTAGATGTATCGGTCCCCGAACCCCTCCATGCTTCGCGTTAAAGTTAGGTAGTCGATCTCGTCGTTCGCCCATTGCATCATCAGCACCCACGCATCTGGGCTGTCCAACAAGCTGACTGATAAAAAAACAAGGGATCAGTGTTGAGCACGATATCCGTTTAAGCATCCTCACCACTGTTAGTCGCGTGCACATTCTGCGAGGTAGACATCTGAGTAGTTCATTAGCTACGGGTTAATATAGTTTGCTATGATTGATTGACCTCTTATAATGTTTCAGCTACTAGCTAAGGTTGGTTTGAACTACTGACAGGCTACGGTAAGTTGAAGTGATAATGTAGGAAAGAGCATAGAAACATGCTAGCCGCGCGCTTTTTTATAGTGCATGCCGATTTGGGAATAGCTACCGGACACGTGATTCATTTGCCATACTAGGTATATGCCAATTTGGAAGTGCGAGAAAGTGGGCGATGCCGATGTAGGAAAACGGGGAAGGGTAACTACCAGCCAGTTGTGCGACAAGAATATAGTGAAAACTGATTTAAAAGATAGATAGACGAGGATGAAGACAGTCACTCAAACCTAATGATGCTCCCCACTATTCGTGAAGCTGTTCCTACCATCATCAATTTCTCGACGAGCGGAGGGAATGGTGAGCACATTATCAGGTAAAAGGTCCCCATTGTTCACTCCGTCACGACCTGATCTAGACAGGCTTATTCTCTGTTCCCTCGCAGTATAGTAACGACATAACGAGTATCGGGGTATGGGGGTATGGGGTCACCCGGTGAGTATAGCATTATGGCGACCACGCATAATGGGTTAGGTGGTGGAAAGGGTGGAAAGCGGAAGAGTTGTACGTGTGAAAAATTTCCCCATAAATAGTGCTCAGCGATTTAAACACGTGACTTCCACATTAGGCTGGGTTCGGACTTGCCCGACACAGCGCCACGCACCATTTAGGCAGCCACTAGGCAAAATCACTTTCCCTTTCCACTTTCCATCCACACAGCAACCAAGAAAGGCAGAACAATGGCATGTAATTTCTCTCAATAAAAACTAGGAAAACTAGGATGACTGTGCTGAAGGCACAATAACAGGCCATAACACCTGGTGTGTGGACTACCAAAAATGGAAAGTAATTAATCACGTATTATGTAAAGTATGTGTATAGTGCAAAGTCAGAGATCCAGAGACAATCTCCCTCTTGTCAACCACATTTCACAGAATGGTGAAGGACACAACCAAGACCAGCAAGCACCGAATACTTTCTGGCTACGAGGTTTGTATCCATATATGTGGATGTAAGTCGACGCGAGGACGACAATCACCGTTGTGGCCTCGAGAGGGCGGCTCTTGCGTACAGCACTCTCAGCTCCCACAGAACCATCCAAACTGTAGTGTAGGTTGCCCTGGATACGGCACACATGAAGCCACCTCCAGACGGGATATGCGCACACGAGCTCCCAATCGAAATGAGATTGTTACCCACTTGCCGTCCGCTCAGGCAGATGCTGAGCTCGAGCGTCTGGGGTTGCCGCCGTTGCAGACCGCGGAGACCCAGGCCAGTAGCACCCCACAGCAAGTATCAAAGTATCGTACGATATCTTATTCTATACTAAGCACCACCACGCATAGGAATCCAGACATAATCATGGAAGAGGCAGATGAAGTGGATCCAGACGACGAAAAGCAGGTAGAACAGTACCTCAGACCCCAGGCAGCGCGGTCGGGATCGAGCCAAGCTAGCCTTGGTGGGATATCCAGGGGCTCATCAAGGGATACTGGACCGTCGGCCCATCTGGACAGGCGATCCATGGCATCAACATCGACGTCTTCATTATGTATCCCGAATTTCGCATCTCCTGCGAGCTCCAGACCCCCGTCCAGAAGCCCCGACAAATGGTATCCCGTGGTCGCTTCAGAGGAGCGACAATTTCGAATTCTGTATGTCCCAGATCCGAGTAGGGCGTTGAAGAGGACGGAGGCGGAGGCGAACTTGGGATGGACGAAATGGGAAATCTCCCTGGCACATTACAACGCAATCAAGCACCTCACCGGGTTTATTCACAAGGTTGGCGAAAACAGGAAAGGTGTCAAGGTTCTCATCACAGAATGGGTACGTACATCGAGTGCCTCTACCTGGAGCTTTGGTGAATGAGCTGCGGAATCTATGTTATAGCTCTGGCTATTCCTGACGGTTGACAAGTTCGAAGGGGGGGCGGCATTCACCGTGGAATTCATGAAGTGGGAAGATTTCCGTGATACGGTCAGAGATCCGCCTAATCACGGGGAGACGTGGAATGTACTAGCAGAGATGGACTGCATCGTCGGTGGCATTGAGTACTCTATTGATCACCAGTGAGTCACTCATGTTGTCCATGCACAGGAATTGAGTACCGACATGAAATGCACAGACGGGATGGGAATGCGTACGACCTCAGCCAAGATGCGCTCAATGCCTATGAGGCGCACCTAACACTGTTGGCCAGCCACACGCAGTTCTGGCCACCGCCCAAGGCCGCACAGGCGTCGGTGGATAAGTGGGTGATGATATGCCACCTGGGGATGATTGCCAAGAGGGCAGGACGGTATGCGCCGTTGACAATGCGCCTCAGCGAAGGCCAGGAAATTCCGTGCAACATGGTCCTGAAGCGCAGTAACAGCGATTGCGGTGAGCATGTCATTCTACCGACATCAAGCAACCGCCATCGAACGTGGGACTACATGAATGGGGTGACAAGCAGGAATACATTCTGGATGGCGTAGGAGTATGTCCAAAGCCTCGCTGAGATGGGGGAATGGAGGGCCGTCATAATTGGCGGCAAGATCATCGCGGTCATGCACTCGAGTCGGGCGGGCTCTGGCTACGATTGGAGAGGCGACCAGACGGACACATTCATGACATTGGATGAGATTCGGTGTGTTCATCATTTTGCATCTGTGGCGGGAATTGGTAACATTGTGTGATAATTAGCCTGACAGTCGCGAAGGCCGCAAAGCCCCTTAACTTCAAGGAGCTTCGAGAACAGCTCGTCAACCCACAATCTGGACCTGAACACGTTCGAGAACATGGGAAGAAAGAATTCTACGATTTCGTCCTGGACACCTGGAGGGAGCTCGTCCTACGGGAAACCAGGGATACTGGTGGAAAGCCATCCATTTGCGTATTTTGTAGGATCGACGTCGGGGTCAAGATCGACCCATCTGGAGAGGGGGCGCCCATGTACTTCATCAATGAAGTGGAGCGGACAGCGACGACAAGTATTTGGTTGTATCATTTCGTGCGCGGTACCATGCGGACCTTGGGGGACACCTTCGCACATGTCTTCAAGCAGTGGTTGAAAGACATACACAATCCCTACATTATGTAGTGTGAAGTAGAGTACGGCAAGAGGGCAATAATATGATAGTATATTAGCTAGGCGGTGTGACGTGGGGTTAGGCACCTTGTGCGATACATTTATTACACTGTGTAATAAGCTCCTTTGTGGTTGGTATTGGCCGTCGAACGTGGTCGAACGTGGTCGAACATGGGTTCGGCGGTGTGGTTCCACGCCGTAAGACATGTATTGGCCGCCGAACGTGGTCAAACATAGGTTCGGCGTGGTTGGGCAAGCCATAACACACACCTCGCACGTGATGGGAGCCCCCAGATTATGTAAGTCGTTGTGTGCCTTTGTATATAGTTGTTTAGGGAGGCGACCAACCCTTTACCACTCACGTTACCACTGTTTCACTGTCCCACTCACCGAATTAACACGATGGCATCCATTCACTTTCCAGAGACTGTCCCCATGGACTTCAAGGTGTCGAAGCTGGTTGCGAATCGGCGACTGATCCACCAGGAGGAGCGGACCGGAGCGCCCCACGTCAGTGTGAACGGCCTGCCGGTCGAATACATTCCAGCGCATTACCTCAAGCACGTCCAGCGGTTCATGTGGCGTGAGGACTGCATCTGCCTGGTATTGCAATGCAAAGACGGGCTCTCGATCGGCGGCGGCTTGACGAAGAATCTGAAGATGGTGCTCGCGTATATGGACGTCGTATTCAGGCGGCTCATCTCCGAGATTCCACAGAAGGTCAAGGAGAACACGCGTAGCAAGACGTTCGACAGCTACCTCAAGATAGAGTACTGGGTGGGTCGGCACGAGCCCGCCAACGTGCGGTCGTTCCGCCGATCGAGTGATCAGAGCATCGATCGCAGTGAGGTCATGGAACTTGGTATGTGGTTGATACATAGTTATATTTACTGCCCTCGAACACATGCAGATTGGGACGCCTATGACAACAGATTGGGTAGCATATGGTCAGGCGCCCGCATGCAATATAAGCTTGCACCATCTGCCCGGACCCTCCCCACCGCACAGAGGCTACTGACAGAGATGAAGCAGGTGTACAACCCACCCTGCTATAAGGACAATGATTGTAGGTGTGCAAACCCAATTATGACAACATCTAGCTAACGATCACACAGTTGGCTACACATTAAGGGAGGCTCTGGGCGACGCGTATTCAAGCACCAGCGACGAGGAAGAGGAGACGTCGAATGCAGAGAGTGATGGAAGTGAGACAAATGGGGAGGGAACGAAGAACAACAAGGGGAGGGGGAGGGGGAGGGGAGGGGAGCGCGACGGTGGAACCACGGGTAACCAGGGACAGTGGCAGGGGGGGCGAAGGAGAGATGAAGGGGAAGGGGAAGGGGAAGGCAAAGTGAAGGGGAGCTGTGGAGGACGCCCTCCTCTTCCGTCAAAAGGCCTTATGAGGTGGATCGCGTCATTGCCTGTGTGTACTAATTCGCTGGTGTATGTGTGTGTAAATCGGATACATAGAGCTGCGGACCATCTATGTACATTTGCCAACTATATAATATGCATTCAGAGAATGTTCAATGTCATATTGTGATAGTCACACAGTCTCCGATACTTAACATGAACGACCAGCGACTAGCCCGTTTGGTGTCATAGACCGCGGTCGAAGTAAATCGCAGACTTGATGTGGTATACCCAAGACATGAACCAAATACATGCGCGTATATCCTAAGGGCGGCGTCAAACGCTTGAACACTGTCCAGGGACTGCTACCATAGTCAAACGTGGTCAAACACGGTCAAACATATGTTCGGCATGTGCGGCAGATTTTTCGAATGCCTGGCACACCTCTGTAATGGGCGTCGAACATCGTCGAACATATGTTCGGCCTCAGGCATGACCTGCACGTATGTCCTAAAGGCGGCTTCAAACACGTGAACACCGTCCCGGGACTGCGACCATCGTCAACCATCATCGAACATGGTCGAACATAGTCGAACATATGTTCGGCACGTGCGGCAGATCTTTCAAATGCCTGGCACACCTCTTTAATGGGCGTCGAACATTGTCGAACATGTTCGACGCCGCTCAGGATAAGTGTAGTGTGTTATGACTTTTTCTTATCTTATGTTATCTTATCTAATCTTTTGATCACACGTGGTTATCTAATCAATCATGTGGCTATCTCATCAAGATAATGGACTTGTAACTTTTTCTTTCTTTCGCGCCTCATGGACGCTCTAGACTCTTTCTATTTCTCACGAGATTCAATCTCGTTCCCACATTCATTTCCGTTTACTTCTCTTCCATTGTGACGCCTCATGCATCACAATGCCCATCACACGCTCTTTTAATCTCCGTCATTATATATCCTAATGTAGTACTTATCGTACACGCACAGCATGGTCTGTGCGCACTCCTGTACCGTATATAAACCTGCAATGCAGACCAGGGAACCCTCAG
>JBBPRI010000301.1:0-22718 GCA_038092955.1 Boletus pseudo-olivaceus
TCGAGTGGACCTCAGGGAAGGTCACTATCACCCCACAAAAGTGGAAACGGACTCAGGGCACCGCGCCCGAGGTCCTGGATCAACGATACCTGCTACGGTATCTGGTGCACGACGAGGATCGAGAGATCGAAAACGGGATCTACGATCAGTTCAGGACTTGGGCCCCTGAACAACATGCCGCGTTTTATAACGCACATGGAGACGTACCGGAATTCGTCCTCCGAAGAACGACGCTGTCGACGGTGATCGCACAGCAACAAGATAAGGCGACGGTGGTGCTGCCCACGGCCTTCAAAGAATACGCGGATGTCTTCGACAAGAAGGACATCAAACGGCTCCCTCCTTCTCGGCCATACGATCACACGATCGACCTCAAAGACTCGTTCATACCCAAACGAGCCAAAGCCTACCCTCTCAACCCTGCCGAATGAGAGGCGTGTAGGGAATTCATTGACGAACATCTCAAAACCGGCAAGATCTACCCCTCCAAATCCCCTCAAGCTTCACCCTTCTTCTTTGTCTCAAAGAAAGATGGAAAATTACGGCCCTGTCAGGACTATCGCTACCTTAATCAGCACACGATCAAGAACGCGTACCCCCTCCCCCTCATCTCCGACCTCATCAACAAACTGAAGGGATCAACCACCTTAACCAAGTTCGATGTACGATGGGGGTACAACAACGTGCTGATTAAACCAGAAGACCGCTGGAAGGCCACGTTCCTAACGCCTTTCGGACTCTTCGAGCCCGCCGTAATGTTTTTCGGAATGTGCAACTCCCCGGCTACATTCCAAGCTTTTATGGACGACCTCTTTGGGGATTATATCGCAGAAGGATGGCTCATCATCTACATGGATGACCTCCTTATTCACTCTGCCGACGAAGCACTTCACGAAGAACGAACCCGCAAAGTTCTCCAACGCTTTAGGGAACATGAGATGTTCCTCAAACTAGAAAAATGCACCTTCGCAGCCGACGAAGTGGAGTACCTCGGAATGGTGGTCAACAAGGATGGGGTCAAAATGGACCCGGTCAAACTCAAGGCGATCAAAGACTGGAACCCACCCGTAGACGTCAAGTCTACCCGCTCCTTTTTAGGATTCTGCAACTTCTACAGGAAGTTTATCCCCTCTTTCTCGGACATCGCTCGACCCCTGCTCGACCTCACAAAGCAGAACGTCGCTTGGTCCTGGGGACCCAAGGAAGAATCCGCCTTTCGAACCCTCCAGTAAGCCTTTACTCGGGAACCGGTACTCGCATTCCCTGACCCATCACGACCATTCACTATCATGACCGACGCGTCATTAACAGCCTCAGGCGGTGTCCTGATGCAGGCCAATGGAAACAGAGACATGCAACCCTGTGGGTACATCTCTCCAGAATCTCCCGTTCGGACAGTGTTTGATTGCTGTCAATCTGAGAGACCAGGTTTGGGATCTCCTGATAGAGGCTCAGGGAGCCGTCTTCTTCCTCCATTTTCACGTCTTCTTCGCAGTACACTCTCGAAAGCCTCTCAACCTCTGGAAAGCTCAGAGGCGGAAACAGAAGGTCGGTTGTTGCCAGATTGGAGGTGCTGGCCATGGGGCTGATAGTCTCGGGAGTGTCCAGTAGGGGTGTCATTGGCCCGCGAGGAAGAGCTTTGTACTCGATCCAGTTGGGTCGAGCCTCGTCCACGGGATCATCGAAGGACGGTGTTTGGAGGAGAGGGGAGAGCGACTGTTACAATTCTCGGGGACCCCCTATCCTTTTCTCCCTCCCCTATCCCTTCCCCCGCTCTAACAGAGGACCACTCCGCTTACCCTCTGTTCGAGTCTCTCTTTCCTACGCCAGATATATCCAGCACTGCCTGGGCACAGCTCTTAGAGGCAGAGCTCTTCTCTGCCACGAGCTACCCAACTCCTCCCGACTCCAGTCCGGTATGATCCGATGCTATGTTACTTATTTGATAGACACTGCCCTCCTCGGCTGTTCTCTCGTACAGCCTCGTGATCCTATTCCTCCCATCCATAATGTTCTGTGTCTATCCCGACTTTACCCGAGACTTTCCTATTACGGTATTACCTTATTTAGAATCAGGGAACCTGCCCTGAACTACTGTATAGTAGTATATAAAGTTAGAGTTCCGCCCAGCATAACTCTAACCTTGATCTACGCAATCCACGGTGTAGTCAAGCTCCTTAGGATCCTCCTCCCCTAAGCCTTGGACCTCCGCTCTCCTACACTCTTCCACTGGTGGTCAGCCCACCCAACAACTACCCGCTCTTAACAGAGGTGATTAGGCCTAAGGTCCACTAGGCAGGTTTTCACGCTCGACGACGAGAGCCCCAGCGCTGGTTAGGTATGCAGGATTGGTAGGCTCCTGCCCTACAGGTTTCCAGTGACAAATCCCTTTCACGTCGCCAATACGCACTGAGGATAGAGGTGTGCCGTCATACACACGCTCAAACCCGGGAGGTTCTGTCGGAGGAGTTGAAGATGGCGTCCATTTCTCCACAAGTTACAAAGGGCTGGTGTGGAAGTGAATTGAATGTTGTTTACTAGAATCGGAGCTGATAAAGCAGGTTCTGGATTGCCGGAAGGAGAAGCAGGTGGGCGACGAGTTGGAATAGGCACACGAGGTTGCTCGTATGCTGGAGGAGGAGATGGAGTGTGAGGTGGCTCTGGAGCAGGTCCTCAATTCCGACGAGAGGGTAAAGGAATGGGACGAGGAGCGTTGCGAGGAGTGTGTGGAGCACCGAAAGGACCAGGATTAAACCTATTATGAACCTCGAGTAATTCTAAGGCACACGGTTCCAAATGGAGATCTGTGCGAATAGAAATTACCCGGTGGAAGAGTGGAGTTTGCAAGGTTGGCATAATATCCCGTATATCGGAGATAAAGGGGAACATGAGGATAAAAGAGTCGGCACAAAAATAACAAAGGCCGACGACCACTAAATCTTTATGGCCGAGTAAAGCAGCACATCTGATTACTATGAGGGAAATTATCCAAAGGGCACCGAGAACCTTCTTGGTCTCGTTGCGCATAGCAGGTAGGTTAAAAGGCATATCGTGAAGACAGTGTCAGATCTCAAATTAATAAGATCTCCGCTAGGCGGGGCTCATAACCTAAAGAGACGGTAGTTGTCTCTCTGGGGCGCAGCCAAGGGGCAAGCAGGGAGTTAAGAGCCTCAGTGGGAGTACTCACTGAATTGGGTAATGAGATGACGAGAGAGTAATCGATTTGAGGAGTTGAGGTACTGAGGTGCTTGTGTGCACAGTAGAAGACTCGAGTAGAAGAGCTTAAGATTATGGGATGAAGGGTCCCAGCCTTTATACTACACAGAGTAAAGTTCAAGAGGAGTCTGAACCATGTATGGTAATACCCTCAGACCTGAGAGTGATATGCCATTGGATAGGGCGTAGGGTTGATCAGTCAGCATGACTGAGCAACGACGTCATGAGTCTAGACCAGGGTAGAGGGTCTGAGGTCTGAGGTCTGGGTCCGTGATGTCATACATCATGTGACACAGTCTAGTACGATCTAGAGTGGTGTATGAACACATGTCTATGACTCGTCTAGGTGTGAAGCACTAAGGTAATAAGTGTAAGTATAATGGGGCTTGTGTAAGTAGGAAATAGTCCATATGACAGTAGAAACTATATAGTTTCAATATTGACTCCTCGACGATACAGAATGTCAGGGCGGCATCGAGATCATCAACCAGCTGAGCACTGGTGGTTAGCGTGGGCAAGATCATGCATAGAAATCCACGGACCTGTTGAACAGCTTCAGGGACCATCCTGAAATCCGTAGGGATATCACTGCAGAAAACGCTGGCCTCTAATGCTTCTATGTGCCCTCCAACGTGGGATTCTGGGGCCGGTGGCCTTCAGACATGCTCAGGTGAGCATCTTGGGCGTGATGATGTGTCCTTGATATGCTTCCACCTGAGTCCAAGTCAATCGATACGTGAGCAAGGTCCCAACATTATTGCCAGGCTGACATACCATCAACAATGTCTCACAAAGTGTTTCACTTCCCGTTCGCGAGACCTCGTCTGGACACAATGGCAGGATGATGTTGCACAGTGAGAAGATGCGCCGTGATGCGCAGTGTACACATTTCATGTAAGGATAATAAGTCACATGGCATCCGAGTCGGAAGACGGCCTGGGAATAGCGCGGGGCAAGAACTTGTGGCTGCTCCATGGCATATCTGATGATTGATTGTTAGTTTGAATCAACCAGAGTACTACTATGATCAATGCATGGCGTCATCAGTTCGGGATCCAACTCGATTGGGTTATACCCAAGTTTTGCTGTCGTGATCACCTCCAGGTCCCCCTGACTACTCAGGCTAGTAGTACTACCTTGCGGAAGGTATGAGTCGCACTCAGGCTTGATCAATTGGAAGCAGTCCATGTGGAAACTAGAACGACTCTTGAACTCGTCCTCTGAATCCTTGGCAAAGCTGGTCCCGAGGAACATGCCGATACCGTTGGCCTTCGCTCTGAGAATCGGAAAATCGAAGAATCACTGTCAAACATTGCCATGACTGTAGGGTTCACATCCTGACAGTGTTGGAAGAATCCCGTGATCAAGGCGGGGATGTTCAGTGACTTGAGCCCAAGGATAAGATTACATTGTGCTTCACCCCAGTTGTTCGCACTCAAGGCACAAGATGTGGAGCCAAAAGTGGTCGGGTAACAGAAAAGTATCCAGCTTCCCGGAAATATCACATGTTGCAAGCAAGAACATGACTGCCAAAAATCACAAGACACATGTGAATGTGAGTACAGCGAAGACTCAGACCTCGGGAGAAGCAGAAGAGGCTATTGGGAAGAGATCAGATAAATAGAATTAATAGCAAAATGGTACATACGAGCAATTATGCTATTGTGAAGAGAACTTGAAGTCCGGCGACGCTTGTGCCCATTGTGGAGCGGAACACCATTCTTGAATATGTCATGACGAATAGGTCCGACATCAATGTTAGCATCCTCAAGCCTACATTGAGCTTCCTGCATCCTGAACTGGTATAAATTTCCCAATGCTTCTGATTCCTCAACCCATGCACCGGTGAGCTTATGTTCAAGGAGACACACATTGCGCTGGGCACATGCAGCTGCTAGCACAAGTTGGACGTCCTCCCGTTCACATTCCTCAACATCTTTTTCCACCTCAAAGCCCTGTGCAGATGTTAGCATGTCACGGCACCTCATCGCATGATCACAATGCTACCCACTTTCATTGTATCTGAACAGAGTGTTTGAGGGGGATTGGAATTAAGCTTTTGGCCTTGGAATGGGATGATGTAGTGGTGAAAAGACTCTCTGTGGAGCTTCAGTGCTCCAATGGCTGAAGGAGTCCCTCTGATGGGAACCTCATTGCCGGCACTCGTGGCAAATCGAGTGATATGATGGGTAATGGGTAAGACAGGAGAAATTGATGAAACGCCGGGAGTTTTGGGAGCTTCAGTGGTAAAGGAATGGTCTGGAATGAGTGAACTCGTGATGGAAATGTCCTTTGACTTGACAAGTACGCTGGCCACCTTGGGCGACTCGGATGGCTCAGAGCTCAGTGAGACCCGGACCTGATCGTCCAAGTCCAAATCCTGGGAGTCTGCTTGAACAGAAGGGTTGAACACCGTAGATGAGTGAGACATGGATGAATGTTCTAGAGATTGTAAAAAAAGAGTGGAGATGACTTGGGGAGCTTACCTCGTACAAACCACTGGCAGTACTAGTAAGTCTCGCTGAAGGTTATGATTAGTCATGTCAATGATCTGGCAATTACTACCAAGTAACATAACACACCTCGTGCAGTTCCATCCCTTCATTTCATCAGCGGCACGATGCTTTCGCATCAGAAAAATGCCATTCTACATTCCGAACTTTAACTGATTTTCCAAACCACCATTGGCCGCCGAGCCAATCATGCTCCAAGGTGTACTACTACTAGTAGACTCGGAAGCGCTATTACGATCATGACAAACTTGAATGATCGGTTATTGACCTTTTGCTGGGAGGCACCCAAGGCAGGTAAGTTCTCCACAACTAGTAAATGAACCATGCGCTGTTCATGTGTAGGGTTATGTGATGCAGCATCATCCAGCCTGAGTCAGCCGACTCCAATTTTGCCATAATGTTTGAGTGCCATCTTGCAAAGGCTGCATCTCCTTGACCTCCATGCCAAAATGCCCGCAGCGCCTGAAATTTTTTTCAACATCTCGGAGTGTCGCCACTCACCTTGCACAGACACAATCCAAGTGCAATTCTTGGGAGCGAGAATATATTGGACTTTGCATTAGGTCTGGCTCAGATCCCGTGGAGGAATACAGCTCCTCTACACAATCTTCTCCATCATCACATTCTTTCAAGTCACTCCCTATCCCCGATGACAAGGACTTCAAGATGTTCTTTGAGCCTGATCCCCTGGGTGCTATCGACCTGTTTAATGAAGACCAACCAAATGGTGAACAAGATTCTGGACCTTCTGCGGCTGCGTCTGCTGCTCTCCTTACTCAGCTAGGTCTTGGCCGTCAAATACAGTCCTTCCCTGGCACAGGCAGGGTTACTGCTATCGGTGAAACATTTCTTGATTGCTTTGGGATGGACACATATTCATTATTTCGCCGAACCAATATATACTATCCATTCACAAATCATGATGATTGGCAAGTGGCCAGCTTTCTTCTTCAATCTGACCTTAGCATGGCAAAAATTGATGAATATCTGAGATTGAACTTGGTATGTCTTTTCAGTCAACACGCTCTGCATTGCCGACTCAGTAATCATCTTCTCCTACAGACGCAAACTCTCCTGCTTTCATTTCATACCGTGAAGGAGTTGCGAGGTTGCACTGAGCTCCTTCCGACTGGACCACGTTGGAGTTACAGGATCATTCCCACATTGCATCCCACCAAGAAACCTGTTGTTCTCTATTACCGCGATTCTCTCAAGTGTATCGAATCATTATTCAATCATCCATACTATGCATCAAACATGGACTACTCCCCATTCTGTGTTTTTACCACAGCAGAGAGGACAGTCCAGGAATATAGCAAGTGGATGAGTGGTGATATTGTGTGGTGGATGCAAGTAAGTCTGGCACTCTCCACCTAGTACTTGCACTGACCGTTGATGTAGTCCAAGCTCCCAGCAGGTGCGACACTGTGTGGGGTAATCCTATCCTCAGATAAGACCCATATCACCAATATGTGTGGCGGAAAGGCCACCCATCCTCTGCTCATTAGCCTCGCCAATATCAAGGCAACCGTGCGGAATAAGGCATCCTCCCATGCATTCCTACTCACTGCACTCATGCCAATCGTCAACTTCCTTCACCCTGATCAGAGAATGCATTCCATCCTTCACGCTTGCCTGTTTCATCCATGTCTTGACATAGTTCTCAAACCCCTCAAAGCTGCTGCTTGGATTGGGCACATGATGTCTGACCCTGTTGGAAACCTTTGGTATTGCTTCACCCCACTCGCTGCATATATTGCCAATACAACAGAAGCCTGCATGCTGGCATGCGTGCATGGCAAGACCTCTCCGGTGACAATGGCAACCTACAAAGAATTTGGTGACGCTTTTCAGCATGAACAGTGTACTCATGTGACTACGCTCACCCAGCTCTCTCATATTCCATGTGACCTGACAGATGTGGAGAGATACTTTGCTCAGTGCAAACATTTTAGGCTGAGCGGGGTTGCAGAGCTATTTTTCCGCGATTAGCCATTATCCAATCCTGCCAATTTCTTTTTACCAGAGCCATTACACCATTGGCATAGGGAATTCTGGGACCACGACATCCAGTGGTGCAAAAATGCTCTTGGGGCCCAAGAGCTCAACTTCCGCTACTCAGTTCTACACCTAATCGCCGGCTTGTGCCATTTCAAGGACGGCATCACGACATTGAAGCAGGTCACGGGCCATGCAAAATGTGACATCCAATGGTACATCATCCCTGTGATTGCTGGCGCTGCACCGACACACATCATCATAGCCATCCATGCCTTGATGGACTTTCGATACCTCGCACAGGCCCTCACCATCACCTCAACCGCACGCGACAAGATCAAGGATGCTCTCACTGAGTTCCACCAATGCAAATCTAGCATCACTGATGAAGGCCTACAAAGGGGAGCAAAAAGCAGAGCTGCCCTGGAGCACTGGCAGATACCAAAACCTGAGTTGATGCAGAGCATTGCACCGAGCATCAGCCAACTTGGTGTGCCTGTGCAATGGTCAGCGGATACGACTGAACATGCCCACATTGAGATGATCAAAGACCCGGCAGCTTCAACAAACAATCACCACTATGATGCACAGATTTGCTGCTACTTGGATCGAATCGAGAAATGCCAGCTCTTTGAGACAGCAACTCGTCTCAGTTCTGCTGCTGCTACCAACTTGAATGGTAGCCGAGACGTTCTAGACTCAGAGATTGATGCGGCAGTGGGTGACACTGATCCAAGCGCAGGAGATGAAGATTTGCCAGAGCATCCCACAGCATTGCTCAATGACATCTGGGCTCCCAAGCGTCCTGTTCCCAGTCTCTTCGTCATTGCAGACAAGCTCTTGACTGCCGTTCCTGGGACTATTCCATATCCGATCCATACATTCACGTCCAGGGCAACTGCTCTTCATCTGAACTACAACCCCTCTATCAAGTGTCTTAGTATCGATGAAGCTGCTGAAAAGTTTGACATCCCAGATCTCCACACAGCCATTGCTGATTACTTGGGTCGCGAGGGACTCTTTGCACAGAATTTCCATTCGTTTGGAGGGCAGCGACATTCACCTGTGCATGCTCACTTACCATTCAGCAAAATTCAAATCTGGTACAAAGTTCGTCTCCAGCAGAAGTCGTACCACGATCCCACCTCGATTGGCTCCATATTCACCATCAATGCCCACCCCAGTGACCACAAATGGAAATATGGCCATCATGATACGGCAATATTACACGTAGATGCACGTCATGAATAGCCTTCTAGTGGTCTTACAGGTATGTGGGTACTATGTATTCGGTGGAGCAACATCATTGCGTTGTGTCTAATTTGAACAGGTCATGCTGTTGTCGAAGTTTGCCTCATCATGTGTCCACTTTCCCCCAAGGGAATCAAGTTAGCCTGCAATCAATGTTTTCTCATTTACACTCGACGATTCGACGTGGTTCCCCAACAACGGTCACAGGTTGATCCAGCAACAGGATTGCATGTGTTGAAGTGGGCAATGTGAGCCTCAGGCACAGCATTGGGTGATGTTTTTCCTCTCGATCAAATCAGATTGTACGCTCATCTCATCCCTCGCTTTGGTGGAACCGCTGATGTTCACCTCACCAGTACCAATAGTTTGCATTCGGGTCAGTCATTTTGGTTAAATAGTTACTTCGACAAGGAGTTTTACTATGCTATTTCTTCATAATATTAGTAGCACCGTGACTGCTGTATGGGCTGATGCCGCTGATCAATGATCAGCCTGAACTTCAAGTTGTGCCAAAAGTTCTGGGTGAGGCCTTGAGGTGTGATGCACTTGTTTGGTTGTAAGCCATTGCCACTACCCATCACATGCATCACACCCGAGTCGCAACGTGTGGACTCAGACGTTACTATTGCACTCGGTTACTATTGTTATTCAAAACTTTGGGGTTCATGCACATATTCAAGCTCCTCGTTGGGTCACACTGTGAGTCCTTACTCAATCTAGCATCACACTCTGCATACACTCAATATAAATACCTGTTCTTCGTCTGCAAAAAGGCTGTGCTCTTCTGGAGGATACCTCTGTGCCAGACATGTCTGAACTCGTTGATTCCCTCGATGGTAAATCGTAGAAAGGCCGCCACAGCCAACCCGTGGACTAGAACACTCCCTTCTGCCATACCTGAGCAAAACACTCCTCATCAATCGAAATGACGCAATGCTGGTCAAGGCAGCGCTGTGCAGCAGCTCGAGAGGGTCGGAAATGCCATTGATCAACCTCAGCATGTGCCCAAGTGTCAGGGAATGCTTCCAGATGATGCCATGGCCCCTACCCCTTGATGCAGCAGGAAGCCTTCTCAGAAGCCAAAGGTAGTATTCCTACATGAACCAACTGTAAGCATCCTAACATGGTTGAATAGAACTCAACCAAAGAGACACCCGGTAAAGGCTCGAGGTTGGGCTCATCCGCTCAGCCTGTGGCGGCAGCGCCCCAAGCCAGCATTCCAGTTGGCTCAGCTCCCGAGCCCACACTTCATATGGGAATTATTGGCTCCAGGTTTGGTTTTCAGGTTCAAGCCCCCAACCCATCTTCATTCATTGGAGCACAGTCCATAGATGACTATGAATAAGGCCACATCAGGTACCAGGCTCACTCGCCACCACCTACTCTCACCTCTACAAAAGGAGGCCGTGGCTCTGGATCACAGGTTGCTCAGTCTGGCACACGCAATAAGGATGCGACCATAGGCACACCAGCTAGGTTTCAGGTTTCAGATCGTCATTCGTATGCTGAGGCTTCATGGCTCTTTCCCCCTCACAGCTCTATCATCTCTAACCATGTGACCATCGGCTTGCATCCCCACCCAAAGCGTCTTTCCACAATTGAAGAGCAATCATCGACATCGGCACCTGATCTACGTACTACGGTAAAGCAAACTACTATGCCCATCGTCCACATCCATCTAATGGATTCCAGGACAAGCCCACCCTACAGCCAGTGCAATCAGCTTTAATATGTGATGTGTTTGGCGATGACAGCGTTCTGTCACTGAGCGATTCTGAGTCTGATCATGGGGAGGAACTGTTCAACCCAAGAGGCAAGTTATGGGACTACCACAATGAAGTGGAAGGGGATGGCACCCAGGCTAGGCAGAGTCCTCCTACTGACTATGAGGATCTCTATGCTAACAATGAACATAATGTGAGAATGGACATTGACATACAGGGTGACGATCAAGAGTTTCCTAACAATCTTGATGCCGGTATGTACAATGATTTTTTTTCTTTATCGGATGCTAATTATATTTCAGCGATAGGGAGTGATGAAGATGACAATGACGAAGACGAAGACGAAGGAGCCCAAGGTGGGGATCAGGACGATGATGGGAACTGAGATGGAAACTGAAACTGAAATGGCAATGGGGAACACTGAATCACCCCCCGACCTTGTCAATGACTCCCCTCTCCGCAAATCGTTCCTCCTGAGCAATGTCCAAGTCCTCCACCCAGGGTCTCGGTTCCTCACTGGGGTGCCCTAACCCAAACCCGTGTTCAGCAGCACCGCCCAGTTTCCCAACCCCCTTCCTCACTTCACTCATGGGCTCCACATTCCCAACAAGCTCCACCACATGCTCCTCAGTCCCAGACATCTCAACAATCCCAACCATCTCACCTGGATGTTCCCCACACAGATTCAAGTCCTCCATGTCCACCCCAGGTTGACAAACCCAACCACCCACAAATCCCTGACCCCAACCAGCACCAGAACACCTCACCTCGAGGTGGCGGGGCTCGGACAGGAAATAGGTCAGAACCATTTGAAGATGGTCAGGTACGTCATACCTTGTCATCACTGTATCATTCTCTTATATTTACTCTCAGGTCGATATGGATTATGATGTTGTTGATCATCACCACAAGAGGAACCATCACCCTCGTTCCCCTTCCCCAGGTTATCTCAACAATGTTCAGAATGGGGATAACCCCTGTCTGAAGAAGAAGTCCCGAACTAATACACACGGGCAAGAGAAGCAGGGAACTGTGATGCGTGCCGAAACTGAGCAAACCAATGCCTCGCAAGCCTCAACCTTTGTCAACCAAGACGAGCATCGTGCTCCAACCCGCCATGGGCATAAGTATTCGAAGACATCCAAGGCAGAGATCGCCATCCGTCCTGTCACTATGGCCTTTTTTGGCCCTCTGTGGGGCAGACTTTTGGACGAAGGGAAGGCAAAGCTTTGACTCCATCTCGCAACTGAAGATCCATTTCCCCCTCAAGAAACAGCCATCAATGGTATCTGTACGGAGGTTATAGTGGAGTTGGTGATCAGGTATGAGGAGGAGGAGCTGGAACTTGAGTCTGGTCGGTGTTCAACCCATCATTCGTCCGAATGTCTACTGATATCATCGTCATAGGATTTTACCTGCAGTACAGAAGAGAAATGGCTATTATTGTAAGTTTCTTCCTTGATGAGAGTCAAATTAATGCTTGTGGCCTTGCAGCTTTAGTTGGACACCCAGAACTTTCATAGCAAACTCAAGAAGTGTGCGGTTCGTGGCATTGCAGAAGATTACTATTTATTTCTGCCCGAACACCTTCACAGTAATAGCGAACAGATTGAATTCATTAAGAAGAAAGCAGTGCAGCTTCTCGAAAACGCTCAGTATTTATGTGGTGCCCCAGACAGCCTAGTAAGTGTGGCTTCAACAGCTGCCCCAATATTAACCCTTGACTTACAGGGGAAAATGAGCAACTTTGCACATCCCGCCCTCAAGAGGGTTTGTCTTGCTTACTTTTACAGTTCGAGCGACAAGGCACTTCGTCAATTTCCAGATTTTCAAGCATGTGTTCCCGACAAAGTGCTACTCCTTGTCGCTGTGATGGTATGTTCACATAACATTTATTATACTATTTGGGCTGATTTATTTCCTAGCTTCTAAACCAAGTTGCGGCCAACGCGTATCACGGTCCGAAACTCGACAACATGCTCCAGAAATGGGCGATGATTGGCATGTGGGTATTCCTTCCTTCCCTGTATTACAGTGTATTGATATTGTCCAAAGGACCAGGTATACTACCAGTGGCCCCACCCAGGTCAACTCACAGGAATGGGCGGTCGTTTTGGATTGATTACTACATATATCCTAGTTTGTGTACTATGATTCGTGGCAACCCCCGCTTCACCTACAGTGCACTCAAGCCGCACCTCTTCTTCAACCACCTCCGTCGCCCCCAACACGCCCCCACTGGATGAAAAGTATACCGGCCATATCATTGTTAGCGGATACAACATCTCCTATATTCTTCCAAGGGAGTTTCCTCCTCGTTTTCATGCTGGGGACGGTGCATTGCGTGTTTCGACCTTTTCTGCCACTCAGATGAGACGACCCTCTGTCAGCGAACGGAACAACATGCATTAGCCTTCGACTTGTTCTGCATTTAGAGTCACGCACTTGTCAAATCCGTGATTTGTGAAGATTTCGAGGACAAATCGAATGTCAGATGCATACAGTACTGTATGGGACGCTGGCGAAAGTTGGTTCTGTACAGTGCTGTACAGTGGGGGTACTATGTGACAGTGCTGTCACAGCGGGGGTACTATGCGACAGTGCCATCACAGCAGAGGCAATAATTACAGTACTGTTACAGCATGGGGTATGGGACAGTGCTGTCACAGTGGAGGCAATCGGTACAGCGCCATTACAGCACTGTTACAGCAATGGACAAGGGGGGACCTTCCTGTAGTGCTGTAATGACTGGACAGGGGTGTACAGTTATGTACGGTGATTATGTGATTTGCAGATGTGAGACCCACCTAACTTGGTGCATGGCATCTCTGCAGGTCTCTGGTTATTACTAATTAGAAATCTACAGACATTTTGTATCGGATGTGATGCATATGCATGCATCTGAAGGATTCGACAAACGTGAGCCCACTGCCAAGAAGATATTTAGGGTTAAGAAAGTGCCAGTTGGAGTACATGAGCAATGGGCTGGGGATGGCCACAACAAGCTCTATAAGATAGGCTTTGCAATTTGGGCTGTAGTCAATGATGCAACAGGCAGATGGCTTGGAGCTTGGGTTGTTCCAAGCAACCGGATGGGTGAGATCGTAGCATATCTGTTTCTGTGCCTAGTTGAAGAATATGAAGGTAAGTGCCGATGCCCAAAGACTAATGCAGATATTAATTACTTGCCTACCTTACAGGGATTCCTTTGCAATTCACAACTGACTGTGGCTCCGAGACAACAAAGCTCTTCGGTCTTGTGAACTCCCTAAGGTACTGTACACTATGTCTACTGTACCAACCCATGCTATTACCACTCAACATTTACACAGGGTGATTTTCCATCCTGAATATGATAACACTGAGCTACCGGCGCATGTGTACCTCCGGAGCATACACAACATCGCTATTGAGCATTCATGGTTGCGATTGCGCCTGGATTGGGGTGATAACATTGTTCTTTTTTTCAACAAAGGTATTGAAGATGGACTATATAATCCCAGTGACCCCAAACAATAGTATGTATGTCTTCCACATTCAGATTCCCCACTCACACAATATTTAGTGAGCTTTGCCAATGGATTTGGCCAAAACTCCTTTGCAAGGATCTGCAGGCAACAATGGATTTTCGCAATGGCACTCGTATGCGCAAAGATAATGACAAGATTGGGCCATCAGGTATGTCTTGCAATGAGGCATTTAGTTTGCCTGAGCGATGGGGTGGTCGTAACTGTCTCCTTGTCAATGTGAATGTGCTCCAAGAGATCAAAGCTGAAATGGGTGGGGACACACTTCTAGAATTTACTTCTGCTACATTTTCTGCTCATGCTCAGGCTGCATATGATACTCTAGGTATAACTGAGCTCACCTTAGAAAATATCTGGCATGTGTTCCGAGCCATGTACCTCCTTGTGTTTCCTTGATATGACGCTTCAGGTATAACTGAGCTCAAAAGTATATATAATATAATATATCTTTTAGGCTATGTACATACAACAATGGACAGACCTGCTGGGGCCAGGGGTACATTGCAGCATTTCCAAGTTAGCTTCACCATCTTGCCAAGGACTCAGAAATTTAGTTTCACAATGCATTGCCTTCATGATGCAGGGACATTGGTTGCTCTTTCGTGTCTACACCAACTTTTCACTGGCTTCTATTCTCCAAAGATCAACAATACTTTGCTCAGGATGTGAATTCAACTTTTGTTCCCTGGACAGTGGCAAGTGCCAGAAGTGCAAGGCTCGTGCTGGGTTATCCAACACAGAAGTTGGTGCTCTTATGGTCAGTTGTAGCTCAACTTCAAGCTAACTTAGAACATGTGTGTTTATTCAAGCCCCATAGACAAAACCACAATGTCTAGTGTGCGGTTTGGTGATCAATGGCTTAACACAACCTATCTGTAACAGCTGTTGCAGCAGCCTTAGTAAGCCTGGACCTTCCAGTGGTGCCACCATGATACACTCACACTTACATGGACAATGGTTGATAGAAAATGGTAGAGAACATATACCAGCTGCCATCCTTGAGATAGAGGGTGTGCCTGCACTTTTGTATGGAGCAGGAGGTGAAGGCTCCCACTCGAACTCAAATACAAGTACATTAGCTCATAGCATTATCAAACATGCATCATTCTACCAATCTAAAGTGTCTGGTCCACAACTGGGTGTTGCCCGTGCGCCCAAACTTTCACTTCAAAAGGCAAACAACCTGGCAGCTACTTACTGTGCAGAGCAGAAGCAAAAAAAGGAGGATGCTGCAAGGCCACCCATTAGGATTGCAGCAACACTCTGGGATTTACCTGAGAAGCAGGGTGAAGTTCATGGCAAAATGATTCAGGTAGATTATTCTCACCAGTTGGAATGTGGGCTCTTTGACTATGGCGGTGCTTGTGTTAAATGGTAGATCCCCCAGATCCGTGTAATGGGCTCATATGAGCCAGGAACATCCATAAAAGATGCCTTGGGTGACCTTTTGCTGCGAGTTGGCCGAGAATTCAAAAAAGAATCACCTTGTGCATCATCCCTTAACTGGTATCTGCCTACTATCTTGAGCGGAGACAGACAACTCACAGATGCTTCATAGGACCAATGTCTCCATATACGCTCATGAAAGCCTGAGCAAGCATTCCAATATAGACGAGGATGCTATGGATGGTACTGCTCAAGAATTCCTTGACCTATTTGTAAAGCGAGGCTGGGGAGCTCAAGTGAATTTGAAGGGAAAGTTGATCGAAGCCTGGTTTGTTTATCGCCACAAAGAAATTGTGAGCATGACTAATACAGCATCTGTGACCTCAAATATTGATGTTGATTATCCAGTATGATTCCGACACAAATTACTGTGAATCGGTTGCAGCCAGCACTTTGCTCCCATCTCGTAAATCAAAGCTCAAATGCAAAGCTCTGGTTGTTAATAGCGACAGCGAACCAGATGGGCTTGATTTGGTCCAGTCCATAAGTCCAAGCCACCACCAATCTTATTCAGTGCATTTCGTCCACCCAGGCTCAATGTTCAGAACCCACCACTCATCAATCATAGCTTCACTTGTACTACTGCTGTGTACCAAGAGGATGGTACTGTTATTTTTTCAGTATCAGAAACAGAAGAAGAGATTGAGATTGCTGGAGACTGGCGAGTGGGCCAATATGCCAACAAGGAGCACAACCCTTTCCAGCATACTGGATACATTGGCGAAGGTTACACGAAGACCGCAGTATATGTACGTTCTAGTACGCATCATCCATGCAGCATTCTAACTGTTCTGGATGTTGAAACCCATAGGCTCGATTCAGAGGTGAGGACTATGTTTTAATGCAACTGACACAGGAAGTATCGGAGTTTCCTTACACAGAGGATGAAAATGAAGCTCACCTGAAGGTTGAGTATGAGCGTTTGTGCCAGGGCAATGGAATCAAGGCACACTTTGACAGGTATGTCAAAGATCGCAAAGTTAACATCCCAGGTACGGTTACAACTCCTCTTGTGTTATTCGCAAAGCTGACATCGCACACATTGTGATAGACTTCTACTTCAATTTCAAAGGTTCAATGCTAGGTGTCTTGCACAGCAAAGAGAGTCCGTGAGCTGGATTCTCCCATACCGACACTTTATTGCCACACGTCTTCTACCTTGCAGAGAAATTGATGGACCATTGCACATATTCACCGGAAGCAGTGAGATTGGAGAAGCCACCAATGACCTTACTAAAGCAATCCATGCTTTCGCCCACTTCATGTTGATTTACATGAGTGGATTCCTTCTCTTGAGTGACCTACAGGGTAAGTGACTTCATAATATTCTATATGACACTGAGTTCCACTTCCATGGGCCATCACTAGGTCTGTTTGACACACAGCGTGTTATGTGCTTATTTGATCTGCAGGGTCACACGTATGTCTTGACGGGCTTTGTACCTGCCACGGGCTACTGATGTCTCAACAGCAAGCACCAAGGTGGCAAGTCCAACATATATTGGGATGGAGGGAAGACCGAAACCACTCACTCCTGCGAGCAACATTTCCCTGCGTGTGGTAGTAATTGGGTCTGTAACACCCTTGATCTCGCCACTCTGGATGTCAAAGTAATGGAGTCCACTGTACCCACCAGACCACTTTGCCATGGTATGGTTGTCCCTCAGCTGGATCATCCACAGGCTAATAATTAATCACGTTATTGCTTATGTTTCACTCCTGAGTGTGACTGATTAGACCACTGGCATTGTATCAGGTTGTGAGTAAATTGTATGTACTAGTAGGCACGTGGCATGCTATGGCAGTGGTTGATGAAAGAACAGTAAATTGAATCAAGAGAATTGATGTGCCGGGCCTGGTTTGGCTCAAAAGTCCCAGCTCAGGCTCAGCTTAAGCCCCAGCTTTATGGGGGTGAGACGGTGAGGGTGTAGAATACTCAGTTAGTCACTGATAGTATTAGGGATAATACTGTACCTGTAGAATACTCAGTTAGTCACTGAGTGGTACAAAAGGTAAGTATGTAGGTGCGATGTAAGTATTGCTTATGTAATCTGTAGATACCTAATATGGAATAATTCCTACAGAGGGGAGGGTGATGAGGGTAAGGGCATGACAGTAAAGGAGGGCAAGGTGTGACCATGCAATGTGTGAACGATTGCATGTTGTGTGATCACATCTTGCACTCGTCGAATGATGAGGGAGGGTGGGGGTGACGAGGGTGAGAGGAGGGTAAGGACGAGAGCGATGAGGGTGGCAGGGCAACAAGGACGATAAGATCTGGGCAGGGGCGAGGTGCGACAACGCAACACGCCAATGATTGTGCGTTGCATGGTCATATCTTGCACTCACTGAGCGAAAGGGAGGGTGATGGTGATGGTGAAGGACAGCAAGAGGGAACGGCACCATCACATGCGTTGTGCAGTCATTGAGAGGCAAGGGCGGGCAAGGGCGAAGGATGGGAATGAAGACAAGGACGGCCAGGGCCAGAGAACAAAGGCAAGGGCCAGAGATGCAAGAGGTGCGATGACACAATGCGTGCGATTGTGCATGTTGTGTTGTTGCATCTCCACTGATCTTGGGTGAGGGAGAGGGAGAAGGCGAGAGGAACAATCCTAAGTCATGTGACACAACCCTATGAATAGCAGGACACACCGCCTTGGCCTTCCCGCGCACTGTATGCACAGCATGTTTGTTTTCCAGCATTTTTCCATTATTTGTATTATTTTATTTGAATGTGTGATGTTGGTCACACCTCACTCACTGCTGAACCATGCCACCGAAGAAAGGACCCCAGCTGTCCGAATTTAGGATTGCTTGACCAAATTTCAACCTGGCCCTGCTGGCCAACGGTAGGGAGAGTCCGGAGTGAGTGCAGAGCTCTTGCTGGAAGGGGGGATGTAATGGTGTCATACCGTCACTAAGTACACAATGCGGTGGTGCCAATTCAACTCGACTCCCTTTACTTACATGGGAACAGATCTCTATAGTAACGTAGAGAGTACTACTATAAAGCTAAGCTAGTAGTTACTTGTGTACTCCCCAGTTTGATCTTTCTATCTATCATAGGGCTTGAAACAGCTCTCTCTGCATGAAAGTAAACTCTTCGCTTTGTGACCTAAGCATCTCTTTTGGGAGTGCTTCATTACATACAGGTTCGAGGCGCGTGCCCACGACCAATTTTACCAGACTGTCTATCGACGGTTTGCCTCTCAACACGGCAACTTCATAGACAGGTGTAGAATGGTATGATACTCAGTAACACTGTAAGTCACTATACATATATTCAGTAGTACCTGTAGAATGGTATGATACTAGGTACTCATTAGTATTGGTAATAGTGTATAGTGTAGAATGTCTCACCTCAGTAACACTGTAAGTCACTGAGGTGCGACAGTAGAATGCAGCAGGAAAATATTACTGTGCTTATCTAATCTACACATCAAGTGACGATTGACACTCCAACACTCCCCCTCAAGCAGCATGCAGTCCCAGCGCTGCAGCAAAATGTTTCGCTTTGACACTGGGCAGGGCCTTGGTGAGAGTATTGGCAATCATTTCATCAGTAGGGCAGTAAAGTATGCGAATAGAACCTTTATCGACTGTAAAACAAATGAAGTGGTATTGTATGTCAATGTGTTTGGTTCGAGCGTGAAATGTGCCGTCTTTAGCGAGTGTGATCACAGATTGGTTGTCGCAGTGAAGGATGGTGGGGTGAGCGAGCGGGTGAAAGATTTCGCCAAGGAAACGTTGCAGCCAGATGGCTTCTTTTGCAGCGTGCGTAGCGGCGACGTCTCACAAAATTAAGTAAGCTTTTCCTTCTTGTCCTCCAACCACAACTTTCAACATTGATGTGTGCTGTTACATAATGTAGCACTACTGTAGAAATTTGTGTTGTACTATACCCTGAGGTAGTCTGGTAAAATTCATAGAAATTTTGGAGGCAGAGCGGGTTCTCAGGGTCGCGTGACTGCAAACCCCCATTTTGGACTTGTTGTGTTCAGGTGGACAGGCAGATAACCCAATGTAAACTGTTAAGTCTTATCTAAGTCTTGATACATAAGTGCTACACCGTCGCTCTCCTTGAATGGTCAGGTATTACTGCCTACCGCACCTCTTGTTCGCGATTGATTCTGGTTGACAGGTCCCCCTTGCCTACTCCGACATCAATAGTCACAATTTGCACCTGAAAATGCCCTCGAACAATGCCAACATCATGTGTGAAATGGTTGACCCAGCGGACGCTTCATATGGCCGATCAGAGCGTTTTTCATCATCTGAATGCATTAAACGTGCTTTGGAAATCCTTCGAGGTGGACAAATTTCACTACTCGACTTCCTGATCAAGGTCTTCGATCCAAATGAACCAGAATATGCTGCATACCAAGACCGAATCTACACACTTCTGACAGGCAAGAGGGGTAGCAAGCTGGCAAAACTCCTTGATGTCATACATGGGGATAAGTGTGGCCAACAACAGCTTTCCAGCTGGATGGAGCCCTATGCGATCAATTTGGTGAACAAGAAGATTTACAATGAGATGGACGCAGTGAAGGTTGTGCTACGACGGACTATCGATTCAATCACTCTGGGGTTCCTCAGGGACTGGAACTTTATCTCGTTGATGGATGATATTGCTAACAAGGTTTGCCCGACACTCTACCATATCTTACAATCTGCTTCACAGACGGAGTCCACAAGGGATAACAATAAACTAAAATCAGGCCGAACAGTACGTACTCGGTTGCCTTGTTGTTTATTGATTGACATGCTTTTTGTCAAGGTGTGCACTGTTGTTATCTCACAGCTTGTGAAGCAACGTTCCAATCATAGCCTTTATTTTGCGGCGCTGTTCACACTTTTCGCATGGATCAATGGTGCTTCTTGCCTTACAATTGAAGCTCTATATTGATGTGGTTTAGGGATATCATTCACATCGCTCCTCAGGTTACTGAACAACCTTGCAACACGTTGTATTGAAGATGCAACTCATGCCACTCTTGACCCCCACATCTTTTGTTATGATAACATCAATATCAGCACCTTGATACACGTCGAACAGCGTGCCTTAGCTCCAGCAAAAGTACAGTTGGGGACATTTGTGATACTGTATCTGATCCGCAATGCGAACCCAGAACATATGCAACTTTCACCCATGTTACACCATGCACAACAAGCTTCTGATCTAAATTTTGTGTCTGATATCTGCCTTACTCTCGAGCAAATGTGAATGTTACACCACCAGTTCCGGGTTCATGTCATCGAGATCCTTTGTCAAAATTCAATGTTTAAAGACTATCAATACAAGTCCGATTTGGTTTTCCAACACATATCCTGTCGAAAGCTCCCAAGCAACTGGAAGACTAGACAATATCCTCTCCGCACATCAACAATTGACAAAAGCTTGGTGACAGGAAATATTGCCGTCATCAATGATGTCTACCTAAACCAACTTGGGATGACTCACAAATAACTCTCCGATCACGCAATACCATCCATCAATGACCAGTCTACAAATGTTCGGATCCGTGGGGCAAAAGGACTTCGAACTCAAGACCTTAATCCTTTCACTCAACTCAGCTGCATCCAACTTGCACCTGGTCTCTTTCACCTATCGATGAACCTAATTTGGGCACTTCTCCATGTTCATCGAGGATCAATCAATCAGCCCAGTAGCCTAATGTACTTCTTCACGGTCTTGGATTGAACTCGACTTGGATGTGAACACCCCGCTTACCATACACTCCTCACGACACTGATGCATATTCTTCATGGTGTTATCCTCAATGCTTGGAAAGCTGAATGCAGGCACTCCACATTCTCATTATTTCTTTATTCTGACCCAAGTCCTGCACAGCTCATTTGGATTTGTTAAAGTCCGAAGGTCCAGAGTTCGGCACTGTAAAGTCCAGAATTGTCTGGAGCTCAGTCGCTGCCTATGTCGGGCGTAAACAACTATGTATTTACCTGTAAAGTCCAGAATTGTCCGGAGCTATGGTAATTAGTCTAAGGAGTACTAATATGTATGGAAGGGTTCTACTCACCTCAGTCGCTGCCTATGTTGGGCGTAAACAACTGAGGTGTTGGGTACAGGACTAACTACTTTATACAAGATGATGGAGGCACACTTGTACCTGAATGAATGGCAGAGGAATATGCGATCCTAATCTGTGGCGATAGATATGTAAATGCCTCTACCGAGCGGTAGTGGCATTCCGGATGAATACTCTGGAGTTCTCCTTTGAACTCCGGAGTGCGTACTGTACTTATGGAGTTCCTTTGATGTTCATGTCACCGGAATGTCTTCCAGAGTTAGTTGTATTTTATCAGGATTGCTGATCGTGTCCTTCAAAACCACGCAACTCCACTTGTTGAGCCTGAGAAACCCAACATCGCCAATCAAAATCTAAGGATACTAACTTGGGACCTTCTTTATGTCACTGAGGTTGTTCATGTGATATCAGATGGGGACTGTTACAATTATGGAAGGACCCCTATCCTTTTCCCCGTCTCCTCTTCCTTCCCCCACTCTCACCGAGGATCACGCCGCCTATCCTCTCTTCGAATCTCTATTCCTGACACCGGACCTGTCCAGCACTGCCTGGGCAGAGCTTCTTGAGGCAGAGCTCTTCTCTGCCTCATCCTACCCGACTCCTCCTGAACCTTCTCCGGTATGATCCTGTGGCTATTCTATTTACTTGACAGACACTGTGTAACGTATCCTTGCACTGCTACGTCACATTTATTTTATTTTCTCTACGCTCGTTACTTCACTCACTTACTATATCTCCATAGACAATCACGTGACTCTATCTTATCTTATCATGTCACATGACTCATCACGTGACCGTGGTAAACTCCCCACTATCTTTTATCTTATCTCTCAGTCTAGACCCCTACGGTCCGACTTCCGCTCTAGACCAACACATGGTAAACACATTCCTTTAATTACCGTTGGTCCAGACTCCTTATCGCACACCATGACATCATTCCATACTTACCTTACTCATCCGTTTCCCACATGATGTCATACCCTACGACCATAC
>JBBPRI010000302.1:0-22436 GCA_038092955.1 Boletus pseudo-olivaceus
CACTCAACATTTGGAATGCGTTCCGGCTTCAGCTTTTCTCGAGGTTCGATGGAATGAAGGTCATGCCTAGTCAATTATTACAGGCCTTGCCTCCGTCTCAGGAGTTCCCCTTTGGGAAATGCGATACAGTTCTGCTCTACGACCCCGATGACAAAGGTAAGGTCTTTTGATGCCTGGTGTGTTCTCTTCACCAATCAAATTCTCCCTTAGCTCCTCCTCTTATAGCGCAAGTCCATGTCGTCTTTGCTTTCCATGGGACGAAGAACAACCCTCTCCCTGCCTCTCTGCAGGTGCCTTTACTCTATATCAAATTCTTCGAGGTATTTGGTGGTCCTGATGAAATCACGAAGATGTACAAATTATGACGCAAAGTTTCCCTCGGGCCAGATGGTTCTCCCTACCGTGATGCGGCGGTGATCCCTATCACGACCGTGACGCACGCTGTGGAACTGATTCCAATTTATGGTCGTAGACATAATCGTCAAGCCACAGCCAATATTTCTTTAGAGAAGTATGACGAGTTTTATCTGAATAACTACTCTGACAAGGAATGGTACCACACATTCTCTCAGGAATATTTGTCAAATTAGCCTTGGAACATTGTAGCATCCTGTGATATTGTAACAATCATGGTTTTCTTATCACATTATGTCGTGCGTCGGGATGTCGGGGCGTCGGGCGTCGGGGCGTCGGGGAGCGTAGGAACAACTTGTTCCTATGACAAATGCATAGAGGTGATATCGCTATCTAAGTCACTGTGCGATTGCGCCCGAACTGCCTGATCATCGATGCCATCTTCTACACGCGATCTCTAGCATCTCCACCAATGAGAAGTGTTCGCCTACCGCACGTAAGCTGTTGTAAGTCGCTAAGTTCTGCCGACCGCCTGTTTCATTTCAGTCGTTTTGCAGATAAGTTCAGTGGCTTGAGGCTTTGCCCACGACGTGAAACTTCCATTCTTACGTTCCTGACGACACCTTGGCCTCCCGGTATTCTCCGATTCCCCGGCACGACGGGGCTGAAGTAGGGAAAGAGACAATTCTGATGGCAGTAGCCAGAGCCATACTATGAGCATACGATGAAACGATGAAACACTATCATAATTCTATATCGCACCGCCCACTGCACTTATTGTGCGGCTTCCTCTGAAGGCGCAAATGAAATACATCCGCAGGTGTTACGGAACACTTGCTGGAACGAGGTCACAGATTCCTGACCTGCTGTCAACTTGGTAACAGCATATGGGTATAGTAAGGTTCCATTCGTCTTCTGAGCTCCACTTCACCCAGCCTGCCAGTAAGTCTCCAGTTTGCCATCGTTGGGTCTATGAAATACAACACGGTACGATGTAACCCCACAAGGAAAAGGCGTTATACAGTCCTGGTTTCATAAGGAATGGAAGCCCAGACTTCGACAGGGTCTGTGATTTCTGTGACGGTGTGTGGGAGGAGAAAAGGTATAAACATCCCTTTTGATTTCACCAGACTCGACATTGATGCCCTTGATCTCCACTTCCGCAACCCCACAGATTTAGCTCACAACCATGTCGGACAATCAAGGAGCATTCTTCAATTACGTCGATGCTAATGTCGACAGTTTCATCAGTCGACTCTCCGACGCTGTATCTCACCAAAGGTAGGGTTTTTTTCCCATTGCGCTCGCATCATTCACATCCCTTGTCGCCTCTTAGTGTGAGCGGTGACCCAGCTCGCCGCCAGAACGTCCGAGACATGGGCACCTGGTTGCAAGAGCAACTCGTTTCAGTTGGCGTGACAGACACGCAACTCATTGAGCTCGGAGATCAACCAGGCACCGACCCCCCGCTCCGACTTCCCCCGCTCGTCGCCGGGCGCCTTGGCGCCGACAGCAACCGTAAGACAGTGTTCATTTACGGCCACTATGATGTTCAGCCTGTAAGTGCCTCCCGTCCAGTTGGCTGTATGCGAGACCGGACTAGTGTTTACCCATCGCGACCACAGGCCGACCTGACGAGTTGGGAAGAGCAAAATCCCGAGTCGCCTGACCCGTTTCATCTCACACGCGTTCAGGAAGGTGACACAGATAAGCTTGTGGGTCGCGGTTCTACGGACGATAAAGGTCCCGTCTTGGGATGGCTTAATGTCCTTGAAGCGCATCAAAAGCTTGGTTTAGAGCTGCCCGTCAACGTCTGCTTCCTGTTTGAAGGTATGGAGGAGGCCGGGAGCGTCGGACTCGACGATTGGATTAAACAAGAGGCGGCGAAAGGAGAACAAGGGTTCTTCGCTGGTGTAGACTGTGCTTGTATCGTGAGTGTCTCGGGAGACTTCTCCCGTCGACGTTCGCGCTCCTGTTGATCACTGATTTACGGTTCGCTGAAAGACGGACAACTACTGGCTCACTACCTATCGTCCGACGCTCACCTATGGCGTCCGAGGTATCGCCTACTTTAGCATAAATATTACAGGAGCCAAAGGCGACCTCCACTCTGGGATATACGGACGGATGATCCATGAGCCCATGACAGACATGGTCAAGTTGCTTGCGAAACTGGTAGAACCGAGTGGTTTGATCACTATCCCTGGTGTTGAGACTCTAGTCGATCCGCCGACAGAGGAGGAGAGGTGAGGGTGCCTTTATTCTTGCTTCTGTTTCTAGTCACACCGTCACCGCCGGGATCTAGGGAGGAGTATGGAAAACTACACTACACAGTCGATGATCTCGTGAAAGATACAGGCAATCATGTACGTTTACCGTTTTACTGCACTATCCTTCAACTCAGCTAACTAAGCGCTTACCAGGTCGAGTTGTCCGAGGACCCAGCGGAACTGTTGATGGGACGGATGCGTTACCCATCACTCTCCATCCATGGCATCAAAGGGGCATTTGATGAGGATGGGACGCTGACTGTCATTCCCCACCAAATCAATGGGAGGTTCAGTCTTCGGTAAGCCATAAGATCGGACAGGTCCATTCCCCCCATGCCCACTGTCTCGACGTCGACGCTCGAGCTTACCATGATCGCACACTCTCTGACAGCCTCGTGGACCCACAAACACCTGATATAATCCAGCCACTCGTCAGGAATTTCCTCAATGCCGAATTCGCCAAGCTGGGGTCAAAGAATACGATGGATGTGAGCTTCGAAGGTGGGGGCCTACCTTGGGTAGGTGACAGGGACAACTGGAACTTCTACGCTGCGGATGCCGCTACTCAGGTTCGTGTCGTTCTCGCGGGTTTCAGTGGATGTTATCAAAAACGACCAATCAATGTTTTTGCAGACCGTTCACGGGACGAGCCTCGCCCCGGACTATACACGCGAGGGAGGCTCTATCCCGCTAGCGCTCCTTCTCCAGGACGAACTGAGTACAAATGTGTTGCTGTTGCCAATGGGCAGGTCGGACGATGGTGCTCAGTAAGTCGATCATTGCACGATCCCACGGTTCGACATATGCTGATACGTTCGCGCCACCCTACTCTTGTAGCTCCTTGAGCGAGAAGTTGGACGTGGATAACTATATAAAGGGGGTAAGCCCTGTTGTCGATTCCACTGATATCTTGACCCTGAATGTCGCTTTGTTCCCCAGACAAAAGTGTTCGGATCGTACCTGTACGAAATCGCCAAAGTCGAGACGGCCAAGAAGATGTAATGAGGCTTGGATCGCTTTTGGATGTCGGGAAAAACCATATGTGACGGATCCCAATGTATCATAACAGGGTTGGGCCAAGGATGTTTGTACTTCAGATGGTGACGAGCTTTTGCCGTGGCCAAGTTGAATGACACAATAACGGTGATCATAATGCGTGGCAAACATCCAGGGCGGAATGAAAGTGTTGGTCAGAATGTCCGAAATCTTCTTTCCTCTGATTCTTGCGGTAGTGCAGAAGGATATCGTGACCCTGATCTGTTACATGTGCTCAGATGGACCAAATCGTCTTCAGAGTCGGATTGAAAAGGGTCGTATCAGCGAGAAAATGTCGTTTACCAAAGACGCCGCCTCCCTACACCGTAGTCGTCTCGTCTCGGACCGCGTCGGGATTTCCGAGGCGCCTCACCTTGAAAAAGAGTGATGAACAGGTTGAAGACGACTCCTCCTTCCCTTGGGGGGAGCACGATAGCCACGTCGTGGTATGGGAATCCAGGAAAAAATACAACAAAAGTCATGGTGCTTCAAGCGCTGCTTCCCTCAGCTCGCACGGTGGTGGTGGTCACCTGGTAGCAAGTCCGAGCTCACGTGCTAAATGTCAAGCGTGGGGATAGTTTCTCCCGAGTCCCCTTGCCCGATATGGCCAGCAAATTCAAAGGATGCAGACACCGTCAGGTCAACCGGGGGCAGACAAATTGATTTAGTTGGACCACTGGAAAGGGTCATAAGTGACAACCGGGACCAAGGATGAGACCGTTCTATCATGATGATGTGCCAAGGCATAGTACCAGCTTGTTGGTAGTTCTTCCTTTCCTACGGTTGGACTGGACCAAAACAAAAAATCCGAAGGAATTCTTCAGAGACTAACGGCACTGGGCTCGTTGAGCTCGGGTAAGGGCTTGCAGTGTAGCATCTTTGCTTGTCACGGACTCACGATAGTAAATACCTGCCGTCAGACTGTCACCATGACCAACTTTATCGACGGTTTTGCATCGTAGTCGGCCCAGGTTATTGGACAAATCGTAGGTTGTCGAATTGCCTCATGCTGGTTGTAAGATTGTCGAGTCACGAGACCGACCTAGAATACAGCGAATCCCATATCCTGTCATAAGCTGGTTCAGACAACCTCGGGACGTGACCTTGCATCACCACTCGACCCACTGGCAGCGCACTGTTGGTCACAACGTCAGTCAAGCAGAACGCGTGCCCTTGCACACGCTGCTCACCTCTCCACGACGTACTCTTGTATGGTGTCGATCTTCGATGGAAATATCGTTTGGCACACGTTGACTAGATCGTTCGACACCATCTTTTGAGGAACCTTCCGTTGCTACAGTTCCAATCATACTACTATTCCTCTCTTGTTGCGCGCCTCGGACGCAAAGCGACGACATTTCATCGGTATCAGACTCGCCCTTTAGTAATGTTTTGCGTGCGTTCAGGGTTGCAAGGAGGGAATTGCAATACACTGGAGCAATACATCGATAAGGGAATTTCGACCTCAACACGGGACGTACATCGGCTAATGCAGAAGTTGAATGCGAAATAGATAAACGAGTCTGGCCACACAGCAACCTATCAGAGAATCTTCAACATCAACGAGCGATCACACGAACCACGCGCCAATGCTTACAGTCACTAGGATAGCGACGCCACAGACACTGTTGTACTGTCAGTAACATACTCCTTAATCGGATCACCAAACTCACCTGACCAAAAGACTGGTGTTGAGGCTGAACATGGTCTAGACCGCATCCGTCTTCACGGAAAAGGAGATCATCGACATGAGCACTTACCAATTTGTCAATTATCGTCTTAGATCTGACGGCACGAATATTCAGAATGCGCAAGAAGTGCATGGGTAGAAATATTCACCTCCGGAAGCCAGTTCGCGGCGGCTGCAATAGATAAGAGAGGAACACGGTGATGAGAACGTTCGCTGCTGCACCGACTCCATCGACCACCATCATCGGAGCCTGGGCGTGTCATGAGCAAGTCGTTCATGGGACTAGATTTACCTCGTTACGCTTATGGCAGCTAGCTGTGCAAACGTTTGGAAGTGCGTACTAGGTGTGCATCAGCAGAGCGCCAATGAAACAAAATATGAAGTCCAAACATACGCCTTAGTAGTATAGACTATGCGGTAACGTCGGTGTCAATGTGTCCATCGATGAAATCATCTGAGACCCACCGAGAAGCAAGACTGTATGGACGGCAGTCTTAGTACGGGGCAAGCGAACTTGGGAGCATGCAACTCACCGAATTCACCAATGACCAGTGTCATCTACGAAAAAAGACTAAGGAATCGCATTGCGTGTCCCGAAGCACACAACTTACCACTGAACCAGTAGCAAGCCAACTTTTATTGCTGACTGCGAGGAGAGTTAGTGGCGGAGCTCAGCCGGTGAGGAGTAGAAACGGACGCCTGTAAACGTGCACTGCCCAGAAGGACTGAACGAAGAGTGCGGTGGTACCCTAATATGTATGGTAAGCTAGGGAGATACAGTAAAGCCGAACGAGTGCCATACAGTGAAGAAGGCTGAAACCTGGATTAGAATGAAATTGGTCAATGACGGTCAGGGAAGAAAACGAAAGCATACGATCAGACTCCTAATGGGGAATGAGCACGAAAATTTTGTGAGCGGGAACCCACTCACCAGACAAGATCCCCGAGCGCTTCTTGTACTCCGAAGTTGGTGACAAGATATATGTAGGCTAGTGATGGATTAGTACACCCATATGCTAGTGGTGGAAGATTGTACTTGCTTGCGTGTGAGATCAAGGCCTGGTTACATGTATCCAACATAAGTACGCCAGCGACCTGTAACACAAGATTGGGATGGTACCGAAGTAGAGAAAACTAGAGAAAACTTACCAGAAGCTTGATATACCACGGGTCCGAAGGATAACCACTATAGTAATACCAGGTCTGAACGCATGTGACTAGCATCTGCTGGTTTAATAGGGCGGAAAGGTAAAATGCATTGGGACACACCTCCATATAGGCTATGAAATTGATTACGAGTACGATCGGTGACTCGACAGTGTCAATGTCATATACTCACATTGCAGAGACGACGACGCCGAGCAAGCAAGCACCTAAACTACCGGGAATATTGATGGTCAGTGATAGGCGGGGGGAAGGGGGAGGGAACATACGTGTAGTCCAAGGCGCCCATTGCCAGTGGAGGAAAAGAATGGGTGAGGTCACATACGGGAAGGGAAGGGGCTATCTTATATGAATCTAATCTAGTAAATCCATAAACCGAGCGGACAACCAAAAAGTGGGCCGTAGCTCCTTTCGCGTGGGATGCGCGTTAACTTCCGCTTGCATCGGCAGCGAACTTGCAAGTTGTGCATTAGCTCATGTGTAAAGCGCGATTAGTATCGCTGCGATACTTTGTCTATTCCATTACGATAGGCAGCACTTGATTCATCCTGTCCGCAAAGCACGATTACTATCTATCGTCATGTCTCAGGCTCTGGCGACCCTAGACTGACATTGGGCCTCGGAGGAACAGTGACCCTGCCCACACGCACTCGCAACAAATTTCCTTCGGAGGGAACAACCACCTGGGGTGAACGTTAGTGACCCTGCCTACACGCTCGCAACAAATTTCCACGAACATGAATCACCCTTGACTTTCTTCCCCAAAGGCATTACTCTTATGCTTTGGCGTAAACGTCCACGTCTCCGGCGCACGCCCGAGGAACATCTCCGAGATCCGAACCCAATCCTGGCTGTTTGGACTTGCAAAGAGCGTTTCTGGCGTGACATCCGTCGTTAGTCTCTGAATCTTCTTCGCTGCACTGCACAGGAGCAACAAGACGTACCGAGCTCGTCCCGACCTTGAAAGGCCGGCGCACGCTCGTTGATGCCCGCGGGCAGCCGCTCGAGCAGGCCGATAGGGATATAGCGATATTGGAAGGACAGTGCCTCGCAAAGGTATCGACGTGTCTTATTCACGCCCACCGTGTCCGTCCCGAAATGGGTCAAACCATACTCTGCGTACTGCCCCAAAATCAGAATGAAGGCGTGGCATGGAGAGGGAGAAGAAAAGAACACGCGACGCAGCGTACCTTGCGAACGAGCTCGAGGCGTTCCCGCGAGCTAATATCCCATTCCTGTCGCTCTTTGACTTCGGTGAATATCCATGGCTTGATGAGTGCGCCCCGTCCGATCATAATACCATCTACGCCCGTGGTTTCGACCTTTTCCCAATAGTCTTGGGAGGAAAAACAGTCACCACCACCAAAAATGGGGACGGGGGTCACTGAGAAAACAAGGTGAGGGTACCATCCAAAGGATGAAGGTCCAAAAAGGGGGACTTACGTCCTTCATCTGCTTCACACGCGCGAACGGCATCCACGCACTCTTTGATGTAGCCCCAATCCGCTAGCTTGGTATAACGTTGCTGCCGCGTGCGTCCATGCAGCTGTGCGTCCACGCCCCGTCAGTGTGAAAGAGAAGGGGGGACAGGTTACACTTACCGTCATACAGCCGACACCCCACTCGGAACTCAACCGAGGCATGAGCTTGTGTGCGGTGTTGCGTCCTTCTTTGACGCCCGTGCGGAGTTTGACCGTCACTGGTATCTCGCCGAGTGCTTTGTTCATCCCGACGACGATCCTCCCTAGTTTTGCTGGCGTGTCGAGGACTGTGGGCGCATATATAGTCAATCAGAAGTGATTGCAACACGGAAGTAGGACTCACGGGCAGACCCACTGCCGGTTTTAAACACGAGATCGATGGGACAACCACAGTTGATATCTACGAAGTCGATGCCATTCGCAAATTCTCTACCGAGGACCTCTGCGGTCGGTACCATCGTCGAGGGCTTGTTTCCAGCAAGTTGTACACCAAAGATGGTTTCAGAGGGGTGTCGACGGACAAGGGACCATTCCTCGCGAGAAGAGGTGAGAAAAGAGGTAGCGAGGCCCACTGGTACACGCGCGATTGAGTGAGGAACCAAGGCAAAGAAGAGACATTAGATGCTTACTCTCCCCACACGTTATATCGGCACCGAGGGTAACACATAGTCGCCGGAATGGCTGGGTGCATTTTCAATTTCAGAGGATAGTTTGAATCAAAGGGCTCAACCCACCAAGTTGCCAACGGTCGTGAGAGGTGCGAGATCTTGGAAGAGCTAAGAACATTTCATTCCGTGAATCACAGCGACGGTATCTCACATGTTTTCCCCGTCCAATGTAGCCTCTTCTTTTCAGAGAAGCGCGTAGGCACATCAGGGGTGTCATTTTTATCTAAAGTGTCGCCTGTCCGTTTCGTTACAATCTCGTCGATTCGCTGAGGGACTTCTTGTTGTGCCTGTGCTTCTGGAGCTGGTATATCCCCACCTGGGCTTTCCGATCGTTTTCCAACCTCTATCCCTTTGAGGTACGCGTCTGTGATAGGTCTTGGGTACTGTTTCACGGTTCACTGAAACCAAAGAGCAACAAGTGACCAAAGACTCGCCTTGTTTTGGCGAAGTAATTTTAGAGTTTCTGCGCTCGCCTGGTTGAGTTCTGCGTTGGTGAGAGCGATTCTGGACTTTTTCTCTTCATCCGTAATCAGAATGACAGCGCCGTCCCCGTCCACGCGTGCATGGGCACCAAGAAATCGACATTTGAGTCCGAGACGACACTCGCCCGCCTCTTCGAAACTTGGACAAGTGGTGTTGAGATCGAGAGATAAAGCAGTTGCGGACTGGTCATTCATGTCTGTCGCAACAAAAGGTGGGGTGTTCGTGATGCTGCTTGCTAATGGGAGCTTGATGTCCCTCGGTTTGGCCGCGAGATACGCAGGGATGTCATGTGTGAACCGGCATCTAGACGTACATCAGCATCAACGACGCATATGAGCTCAAGCTGGGAGGATAACCCACTCGGACCCATGCTCGCACATCGTCCCGTTTGCAACGCGCCAGCAGAGCTCTAGCTCGTCTCGAATTTTTGCGAACCGTCGGCCCTTGTTGGCACCTCTGTGGGCTTTTTTCTGCTGTTTGGTTAGTTTCTTGCCGCCACCTAGGTTCGAGTCGTTCTCTGCGATGCGATTGACGGGGCGCCCAGTATGGGATGTGGATCCTTCCGCGGCGTCATCGTCGGCTGGTGGACGGGAGACGTTGCTAAGTAGGAATCTGCAGATCGTTGGAAGCAGATCGACGGGGAACGCAGCGTTGTACATACTCGGCTTTGACGGGGGCAGTCCCTGGAGGAAGGCTCGTCATTGGGTGTGATTGCTGTCGTTATCAGGCTTGAAAGCTTGATTTGTCGCAACGGGACATGCAACGCAGTGGCTGCGCAAATCAGAGGGGGCGACGTCGCGCCGGACGTCGAGCAAAGATGCGATGGACAAGTTCGCAGCGCTTGAACCCACAAAATTATACTCAAATCCTTCTCAGCACCAACGACCACCGTCGTTCCAGACAGTGACGAGCCATGTAAAGCGGCCATCCACCGCGAGACACTCGGCCGGGTACTTCAATGCGCGAACGTCAGCACCCGCACCGGTTCTCGCAGCGACCAAACCGCCCAAGCCGCACATCGGGAAGCTACCAGCCGACTTGCATGCACTAGTGTTGGTGCACCTCCCCATCCCAGACGTTGGGAGGTACGCCAGAGCGAGCAGGGCAACGAGCAGGGTCGCAAGGGACGAGACTCTCTGGGAACGGCGCTGGCTCGACCTCGCTACACAGAGGCTCGGACTCAGCACCATCCTCGACGAACTCGAAGCCAGAGCCAAGGCCGACAAGGACAAGCAAAACGGCAGCGCTCACGGACCTGCGACCCTTACCGTCTCCTCCCTCGACGATGACGACTTTGGCGACTTTGCCTCTGCCCATCCACGTGCGCTCCTGGACTTGTCGAACTCAGCGCCGTTGAGCAGCGTGGACACATATGAGCCTGGAAAGCCGACCCCGACGTTCCGCGCAAAGTATATACGGGCGCATACACTACTACTCCCCCTCTTGCCCGCCCCGAATGCACCACCCCATGCCATCCTCACCTCGCTCACTTCGTGCTTACAGTCACGTTCGGATTCCCCTGCTCACACTCTGCTTACACAAGCTCGCGTGCTGCACCTCCTCGCACGGTTTCTGTCCCCCGCCATCAAGCCTGTATCCACGTGGGATCTCCGTCTCGCATCTCTCAAGGCTTCTCTGGACAGGTTCGATGCCAGTCTGCTGACAGCATTTGATGCGGCGGATACGGGCGGTGATGAGGCGCGAATGAAAGAGGCGTCATTTGCAAGTTGGGATGTGTCGATCTGCATGAACGGGATCGGACGGCGAACCAGCAAACTCGGTGTAGCAGGAGGAGACTGGGAGATGGGCAGGCTTTGGGCGGAGAAGAGAGAGGTCTTTTACGAGCAAGGAAAGTGGGATCCGTCTGCTAACTTTACGTGCGTCTGTCTCCCCTTCATCCATTGGCTTGCTGTTGATTGGCATGTAGAAAGGATGCCCGCCTCGATTTTACTGCCATGGATGGATTCATGTCCCGTGTTCTTGCTGCCATCGAGGATGATGGGGCGAGGGCTTTCAGAGTGTTTCCACACGAGTCGGGCGTGTTACTTGCGTTTGCAGAGAGAGTTGCTAATGATGTGGTAAGTAGGCAGTCGTCGCGCGCCCTCTCGGATCGTATCATTCATGGTCGGGCTTTGCTGATGTGTTTTCTCCTTCGACACGCGTATACCTTTACATTTGACGCATAAACACCCATTGACGCCCGCGCGCTTGTCACCTGACCTTATTTCATCGTTTTACTTGGTCTAAAAGATATCAGAGTACATTTCCTCCCTGCTCGCGCATGCACGAACAATCACTATACCCCTTTTCCTATCAGCGACTGCTGCATGCTTTAGAGAGGCATTCAGAGTCGTCGATAGCATCCTCACAGTCTCGGGCAGCTCGAACAACGGAGGACGCGAGGGTGAGCGAGGAGCGGTAAAGATACTCCAAGCCGAGGATGTCATGTGCGTATCCAGTCCATCATCCCTACCTTACTCTACGTGACAGAGCTCCGTTCTCACCATGGAGTACAGTTACAAGATGTTCGAACGAAATATGGACGAGTATCTCGATGACGAGATGGAGGAACTCAAACGCGCCTTTGAAGTGATCTGCAAAGATTGGGAACGCTCCATCTCGCGAACGGCATCCTCGATGGTACGCATTCGTAGTCACCTCAAGCTTTGTGGCATCACACCACTCACGGCCCTCGTGCTCTTTGCCTTGCTTCCGCGCTCCAGGTCACGCCCAACGGTCATGTGCGCTCCCGATCGCAATTCCAGGCACAGGCACCTCAAGCTCAGACGCGCTTCCTCAACTCGCAAAATCCCGCGCTGATGAAGCGCAACGTGCTGGCATCCTTCACGGACGCACTCTTACTGCCGGTGACGATCGTCCCGCGCGCCGTCGGTGCCGGCGTGGGTGCGGTGGGCGCCATCGGTACCGGTGTTGGTGCCGCGATCGGAACTGGCGTCGGGGTGGTGGGAACGGGCGTCGTACAGGGGATCGCTATGCTGAATCCGCAGCGGTGGGTGGGGAATGGTGGTGTGGTCAGTGTTTCTGGTGGGAACATGGGCGAGGGCATGGGCTCAATGCCACGCGACGGGTATGAGAGCTTTGATAAGGACGGGGCGTTCTTCGAGGTTGGGGAGGTCGAAGACGAGGGTGAGGACACAGACACGGAAGAGGGAGGGGGCGGCGTTGGCGATGAGGACGAAGCTGGATGGGGCGAGTTTGCAGAGAATCGGACAAGCGAAAACGGAGTTTCCGGTGCCGGTGCCAGTGGGTTCGACGCGGTGGCGTTGCCCAAGCGGACGAGCTCGGCGTTGGACGCTGCGAGTACGAAGCTCGCGCCATCGACGTCCACGTCAACGAGTGCATCAACATCCACAAACGATATATTGGGTTCTTCGAAGACACGGCACGCCTCCGCTACACCGTCGGCGCGCGCGTCCATCGAGGCGTTGGACCTTCTCCTTTCCCTCGACGTCTCGCTACAGCTCATCCACGCCACCCGAGATGCGACCAAGCGCCTCGAAACGTTCGTCGCATATCCCGGCATGACCGGCATGCGCGTGCGCGAGACGCTCGACGAAGCGTTTTGCGAGATGCTGAGGGCACTAGGCGCGAGGCACATCGCGTGGGGATTTGGAATGTAAGTCCAGGACCCATCTTCTTTCCATTCACCTCCCATGTCATCGTACCGACTAAATACTTTCCATCGCGCGCGCCAACCGCAGAGCGACCGAGCGCATGTCGTCCTACAAACCTGCCGAGCACGAAGGAACGACGAGCGTCGCACCCCTTTTACAGTTCTTTGAGCTCGTCCACATCGGGGATACGATTCAGAGCATGGTGCAAGTATTTTTCGATAAAGAAATGGTGCGTGGGTTGGCTTCGCGTATCTATGCTGAAACTTACCCTCAAAAACTAAACTTTCTGTGTTAGGCCCCACACATTGACAAGACCGACTTTTTGAACGCGGTCGTGAGGGAGAAGAAGCAGTTCGAGGATACGCTCGACGATTGTGTCGCTTCTGTGTTGAACGCAGGGACACAGGTGCTCATGAACCAGGTTCGTCGAGGACGCTCGCACATGAGCCGTCGGTATGTGACTGACGACGTCGCACCTGTCGTCTCGTACCACGACAGGTCGATCACATCATTCAGACGCTGACCCAGCCCAGGGCATACTACCCACCCGACGACGCCACGCTCGATCTCCGTCCGACCGAAGGCTGTCACGAAGCGATCCGATGTCTCGAGATGCACTGCAAACTGCTCAAGGGCAGCACGAGCAGAGAAGTCCTCGAGGTGTTTTATCAGGAAGTCGGGATACGATTGTTGGCGTGCGTATCCGTTGTCCTTTTTCCGTGTGTAACACACGTCTCCCCGAACGTGTGCGTTTTGTGCATACGCATTACTGACATTTGGATGTGTACGTTGGAATCGGAACGTCGGGCGTACGTGTAGGATATTGCAGAAACACATCAAGCGCCAGATCATCTCCCTCAACGGCGGCTTTCAGGTGATCGCAGATCTGAACGCGTACCATGCATTCATCGCGTCGCTCAAGGTGCGTGCGTGTGTGTGTTGTGTGATCCTTGCGAGAGTGTCCGGCGTTCCGTTGATCGTATGTGCCCTTGAAGGTACCGAACGTGACCGCGGATTTCGACCATCTCAAGATGCTCGGGCACGTCTTTGTCGTCGAGGATGCGAAAGATCTCGCACAGATCGTGCGGGACGTCACGCGGTATGGAGGCGCTTATCGCCCAGAGGTACGGTTTCCCGTCCTGTTTTCGCCCACCCATCATCACCCTTTTTGGGGACCTCGCATCGTGATATGATACGGTTCTAACCACGGACCAAATGTAGGATATCTACGAGTTCATCCAACGCCGGTCCGACTGGAAGAAGATCGAAAAGACGGTGGACAAGGCGATGTATAATCTGAGTTTCAAGGAGGACTGCGTTGTTTGTTGAAGTATCGCAGAGGAACGAAGTCGCGAGGAGGTCGAAAACGTACGTTGGGATCACTCATGCTGGTGGCTGATTGGGTGCAACGAAAACGCCATGTTGCATTCGTACACGTAGATACGAGTACGACGTTTGGTATAGAAGAAACGCGCTGCTACCGTTGCAGAAAAACGACCCCAGTGTGAACCCCAAGTTGCCGACCAAAATCTATCAGGACCAGTGATAGTGGGCAATCGTGTGGTGGAGATGCTTGAAGGAAGCATAGTAAGTGGAATGTTGGATCTCCCGGCGTAGCACCTCTAAAAGAAGAGCTGAAGCGTCACAACGAGATGTGGTACAATTATAAATGCCTACCATTCCTGGACAGGGCATACAAGGCAGAAATCGGACCAAAGATTTGGGAATGCAGCACAAGGCGCGTATTCCGGGTGGCCTCACGCAATGCAAGGGCTCCTGAATAACCTTGTGGGAGAAGCATTTTCACTATCTCGGTCACATGTGGTCGGATGACCTCCCCACCCACCGCTGGCTGGTTGTCAGCGTTACAGACCAGATGAGAGAAAATACACCCCACCCATCTGAGCGAGTGCAGACAGGATCTTGACCCCTTTGCTCTGAGTCTTTCTGCGTGGGCTCCGCAAGTAATCCAAGCTTTGGTTCACAAATGGCTGCAGCATCTCTCGTTCATCCCCCACTGAAAATGACTGCCAGTGAGTGACACGAGTACATGTGAATACTAGACTCACCGAGGGTGTCGAGACTGACCAAGACCATCCGGACTTCATTACGCTTGCCAATTTCGAGCTTCTTCACTAAATCGCCAACTATATCAAGCTGCATGACCTCCTTCTTTAGATTGGCTGAGCCAGACGGATCAGTACACACATCGAGTCAGGAAGCATTCTTCTAGGGTTACCATGCTTCATGAGATCGCGCAAGATTTCAAAGCCTTCAAATCGGCCCACTGCATCATCAAACCAGCCTTTCTTGAGCATGGCAACGATAAGTGGAGCAATGCAAACAGGATCGATATGTTTTTCCATGCCTAATTTATATCTGAGCTGACCAAAGGTTCGAGTATAAAGGAACCTGACTTACCGTGCTCCAAACACGTCTTCAATGCATACATTGCCAGCAACGACGTCTTCTTCTGCCGCGACTGCCTAATGAAGATGTCCAAGGCTTTGCTACGAATAGAATCTTGTGTCTTCCAGTCTGATTCGAAACTAGTCAACGACGAAAAAAATGAGATCGCTCGAGGGCTAACCTCTACATAGTTTTAATAACGTCAAAATCGCCGCAGTACGTTTCTGTGTGTTCCATGACCCAGCGGTCGACACAAGCTTTCCCAAAATCTTATCACCAAGTTCAAGTTTGCTCTGTGAGGAGGACGAGTCACGCCCATTGTCGAGGGGAAAGACATTGCCTTGACCCATCCCCACATCGAAACAAGGGAAAGTGTCGTTCTCCACGTCCAAGTGAGGGAGAGTGTTGCCAAGGTAGCGCAAGATACTAGGAAAGCGGAGATCGAGGGCAACTTTTTGATGATATCCATGAGACCCGAAAGGAGACTATCGAAGTCGCTACTCACGCGGTTCACTGGGATTCAGTGCAGCTAAAGCCTCCACAGCCACCGCACCGACATGACTTCTTTCTTTTTTTGCCAACTCGAGGACTTTGTGCTTCAACTCACGGCAAGCATCTGTTAAATATCCAATTCATTAAAAGGGCGAAAAGAAATCTGGAGATTCTCGCCTGGTCGATGCGGAGCAAGAGAGATTATCATCCGAAGCGAAGCGACCAACTGGCTGGGTGCTACGACGATGTTAAACCACGAGGTCCATGATTAATAACATATACTTACCCTTCACTTCCAATAACAGTGAGAGTCTAGTCTGGAGTGGGTCGTTTTTGTCTGAAGGCTCCCCATTCACGTCTCCATGGAGCCGATCGCATAGCCGACGGATCACCTCGTCTCGTAGAGTATCTGTAAAGGATATGAACAACAAGCACTAGACAATAGGGATCGTACGTACCGTTGTCTATGAGGTTACAAAGGCTGTCCGTGACCAACGGAAAGAAGTTTGTATTCAGGCTGTGAGCGGTCCATTCCAGTGCACATATCAGTGCTTGAATCACATTGGAAACGAGAACATTATCTGGTGGGAGAGTTGGGTATCGTGTCAAGAATCGTAGAAGGGATAGAGCTCTGGGACAATCCGGATACTCGGAGTGAGACAGAATGGCTATGAGATATTGGCCGGCATCCCGTGTCATGTTCTCAGGAATAGAAAAATTGGCTGCAGATATTAGTAAGATTAGATCTTTCCAAAGGAAGACCATGGAGGATAGCGCACAAACTATGAAATAAATGACGATCAAGGCCAGCTTAGGGAAATCAGAGTGAGTATGAATGAAGCTCTCAAATGAGTGTGGCCAATCAACCATCCTTTGTACCCATGTGTCGTCTTGCCGTTCTGGATCGCTTGAGCACTAATGTCATCGACGAGGTGAGAGGTGGAACTTACTGGAGTCAAGCAGGAATAACACCCTTTCAAGAGAATCTAATGTCTTGTGCTGGTCGCTAAGCAACGATGTCAACAATCTCGTCGTTGCTTCTTCGTCAGAGCGTTCAGTCGCCCACAGTCCATCATCGGGTGTGTGTTGAGAGGTTCTCCGCAGTACAGTTGGAATATCGACGCCATTTCCAAGAGTCGCGTGGGCCGTATATTTATCCCCGAACAGAACAGAAATATGGATTTGTTGATTAGGAAGGATCCGACGGGGCTGGAACCAGTGCCACCTGTAGGCGATCATCAACCAGACATGAAACCAAGTCTATCAAGATACGTTTACCGCCACTTATGTTTCCCCGTGCCACTGAACGATACTTGGTAGCGCATGGGAAACATTTCAAAAGGCCACCAGGCAGCCGTCATGGAATCCCCTCTTCCATGATTTATATCGTCTGGAACCCAGATGATATCTTCCGGATTCAAAATTAGACCTTTGGCAGAAGCTTCTCGCCGCATCCATAAGAGTGGAACATGACCAGCATGGTAAAGGTGCTCATTTTCCTGCTGACTGTATAACATGCGATCTGGCCTTGTGAGCCCACCTCTGGGTATGAAAGCGAATCAGGTCTTGATCTGCGTAGATAACAGGTTACGGACACGTCACTGTGGCTTCCTGGAAACCAGACTTCTTTAGCATGATCCTTGATGGCGTCGTTCGTCACTTGATTGTTACGATGAGCATTCATCTCGACAAAATACTCAGGCATGAACTTGACACGACGTTCATCAAGAGCAAGGGCATGTCGGAAATAGCACGCATTGGTCATTGATGCGGAAGCAGAAACGAAGGCATCTTTCTTGAAGAGACCCACAGAAGATACTGTGTCCCTGGTCGAACTCTTAGTTTATGTTACTACGGGAGGAGACAAACGTATTTAGCGCACCAAACTCCCACAAAATGAATCCTCACGTCCGGCCAGCAGAACGTCTTCTTAAATTCTGTGGCCATGTCTCTTGCCTTCAGTTCGTCGGTATGGATACGTCGGTAATGGTCATAAGCCCTGTATACTCGTGAAACATGGCATTCGTGCAAAACGAAGGGTTACTGACGTCTCGATATGCCCCTTATTCTTGATCAGACCAACCTGACGTAATGCAAATTAATTCGCCATTAACATGACAAATGGACCGCGTCTTCACTTCGTGGATCAAACCAGCAAGTATGCGCACTTGATATGCACCTCGAGAGAAACCTAGAACGGCGTCGCGTCAGGAACTGTCAAAGCTACTGGCGGACTTGGACGTACCAAACAGGTATATCTGTGCCCCCTTTTGATATTTTTCCACCAACCAACCATAGGCCTCCTTCACATTACTCTCCACATTCCTGTGACAATCAATTCGGTGAACCACTGAAATGGATATCTAACCAACCAAGCGAATGTCATCTCAACCAAACGATCGACTTTCTTCCCCATGTGATCGAGCTCACTGCTGGACTGCGTACCGATCCCGCTCCAGTAATTTTTATATTGTCGGAGCTCAGAGCCTATATTCCCGGTTTTAACCTGGCGGAATAGCTTCACGACGTTTGTGTTCTGCACCACACTAGTCAGCCGACAAGGGCATGGCGCGAACAAAACATAGTGAACAAAACCTACCTTTGGACCAAACTTGTTAGACGTGCCATCGATGAAGACCACCAAGTTACACGGATTCTCCGAAGTACTCTTGCAAGTGTCGCATCTGAGCTTTGGACTCTCTGTTGCTGGCATCTGTCTTGCCGCAAGTCTAAACGTCGGGAGTGAATCGACTTTGTCTGGCGGGAAAATCACCTTTACAGCTTTCATATACCCCTCCACAGCAATAAGCAACGAAGCGGGTGCCAAGATGTGGTACATAACAAGTTACGCCACTTGTACGCGCGTCCAGACCAGGGCAGATACCGTCAGTGCATGATTCGGAAGTTTGGCAGTGGCTCATGGTTGAGCAAGGACTACTATAGCAGGCGGATGGATGCAGTGGTTATTGAGCGTTGAACTGGGGAGAACGCGCAAAAGATCGTTATGTCGTCGTAAAACCAGGCTCCGAGTCCAAAGAAGCGATGAAACGCTGGTCCTTGATTACATACAAGGGTAGGGTAGACATTCAAACTGAACCCAGAGAATGAGGACGCCACTGGATCCCTTGTAGTTGTCGAGGACCTCGGGAGTCGGCAAACTGCAAATCAACAAGTAGATATATGTTACGTAACCCGCCGACTAAGATAAATATGGTCAAGTACTTATTGTCACTACACTGCCATGTACATACTTATGTTGGTCTGGAACAGCGAGCGCCAAGTATGATTTGCAGAGTTTGCTGTGATTCGTGTCATGCTGCCAATGATTATTACGGGATGCCTACAGGAACCACAAGTCGCTGGCCAAGCTTATTCGAGCCTTGCATCCGAGCCTGAGGTGAGGATCTAGACTGAATATGTATAGGCCTGCATACTACCCCCCACCGCCAACCCCCAAGGCTACTTGCCTGTAACTCGCGTCCTTTACGACTCCCTCAGTTTCTTCGCCGCTCGTTTACAATATGGCAAATCAAATATCGCTCATGCTAGATAGCATGTTCACGGCTGTGGAGGAAGGCTTCTCATACGATGGCATCGTATCGGCGCCGGGAAGAGGTCTGGAGGATCGGCCTCGCTTCACCGTTTTACTCCATGACGGTGTGGTCCGTTCTTTACTCGTTTTACCCCCCGTACTTGGGCTCACAGGCCATGCAACAGGATTTAGCTCGGATGACAAGAATGGCCATCCTGCGAGGGACAACCAGGTGAGTCATCGTTCGTGTTATTAACCTGTGGTGGGGCTGACATGGCGAACGCCTAGGGTCTTACACGGACCACCACAGGATCGCACCGAGCTATCTCTCGCTCGTCCGGAGACGGTGGTGCAAGTATCACCACAATCTGTTCAAAACATTGCCCAGGCTCACGATGTGGGCCACGGCGTTCTGCCCATGCTTCCCAGCATATTGCCGCTCGAGATGGACGACCAGAACCATCCTACTCGTCAGGATACAGTGGAGCAACAGGCCCAAGGTCTGGCCGAAAATGACGGACATCGACCGGGCATTCAATCCGACGAAGCACTGTTGCACGTGGAGAGCCACAATCTTCCCGCTCGTCGGAAAACAGTGACACAACGGGTCCAACCTGCGATAGGTCTTCCTGAAGTCGACGAAGAGGAACCGGGTATTCGGTCCGACGAAGCACCGTTGCATGTGGAGGGCCATAACTTTCCTGCTCGTCGGCAAACAGTGACACAACCGATCCAACCCGTGATAGGTCTTACTGAAGACGACGACGGGGAGCTGGGTATCCGGTCCAACGTAGCGCCTTTGCAAATGAACATGGAGGGCCGTAACCTCCCTGATCGTACTGGGATTCCCAAGGTGGGCGTTCGTTTTAATCTCATAACTTTCAAGGGTTGTATTCATTTACATGGTCAGGACAGTGCAGGAGAGAATGATGACGACGCCCGCATACGTCTACCCGAGCGCAGTCTGGCAGAATCGATTACTATTGTGGCAGTATGCACAACTGTAATGGTAGTCAACGTTCGTACCCTTGCGTTGGCCTCTTCGCGGCGAGTTTTCGTGCTGACTACTTAGTAGACTTCAAATTTAACTTCGGTATCCATCGCCCTCCCGGAAATTGGGAGGGCGCTTAACATCCAGCAAGATCAACTCCAGTGGCTGTTATCTGCATACTCCTTGAGCGCTGTCAGTCCAGATCTACATGACCTCTTGCTCATACTGACGCAAGCTTAGGGTTGCCTACTTTTGCTCTACGGGCGTCTTACTGACCTTTATGGCCCCAAGAGTATTTTCTCAAGTGGAATGTTCTGGCAAGCAGGCTTTGCACTTGGCTGTGGGTTCTCGAGGAGTATGTCCGAAAATTTCGTTCGCTGTACCCTCTCATGCATTATCCTTATAGATGGTATAACTCTCTTTGTGCTCCGGGGTCTTCAAGGAATGGGCGCGGCGGCGGCAACCCCCTCCGCTGTGAGTCTCATAGCCATTTCTATTCCAATAAATGGGATCCCACCTAGAATATACTCAGCTTGTTATGTTGGCTCGTTCGTTCCCCCCTTCACGTGCAAGAACAATTGCTTTTGCGACCTTCGCCGCCGGAGCACCTGTTGGGACTGCACTTGGCATGATCATTGGAGGCGTGCTCACAGAGCTTAGCACGTATGTGTATTTTCTTAATGCACATCACACAACATGACACCTTCCCTGCAGGGAACATTGGCGCTCTCCCTTTTTCTTCTCCGCGAGCTTATCGGTATCGTGTCTCATCGGTGGTCTGATATCATTTGACAGAGATAAGTTTTCGTCGGAAGCCGTTCCAGTCGATTGGATTGGCGTCGTGCTAGTCACGTGTGGGTTGGTGTTAATCGTGTTCGTACTCGGTCAAGGCCCAATTGCAGGCTGGGGAACTCCCTGTATTGTCTCACCTCCTATTGGTGACCGTCGACAATTCACATATTGATCCGCGCTAGATATCATTGCCTGCTTGATCGCTGGAGTAAACCTTGTGGGCATTTTCCTCCTTTGGGAACGCTACTTGGAGCGGGCTCTGTACGATCTTGAAGGGTTCATGTCGGTCTGGAGACCTCCGCCTCTGGTGAAGCTCTCCCTATGGACTCGTTGTCGGGGTCGAATGGCAGCGATTCTTGCTATCGCGTTCCTAAACTGGTGTGGCTTTATGTGCTGGCTACTCTGGGTTCAAGTATGTCGTGCTTCACTAATTCACCCTGGTGTCCTGGCACTCAATCATGCAATCCGTTAGCTGTATTACCAATACTACCTCGGGCTCAGTCCTATACAAACTATGGTCCGATTTATACCAATGTTTGTCGCGAGCTTCCTGTGCACCTTTTGCGTCCCGATGTTGGTCCGCAAGGTTCCTCTCGTGGTGTTCGTCGGTAAGAAACTATGTCGTCCACGTGTACCGAATTTCATTATTAACCCGGTTTGTTCTCGTCTTGAGTGTTTGGCGCTCTGAGCACGGGATCTGCATGCATGCTGTTTGCACTCGTCGATCCCTCGGCCACATATTGGGCCTTCGAATTTCCGTCCACCCTTTTCGTAGCAATTGGAATTACGTTTGTTCACTCGGCTGGTGCAATACTTGTCCCAAAGATCGTATTCCCACATGAGCGAGGTATCGCAGAGCGGTTGTTCCTCGCCATATCTCAGGTAAGGAACGCTCGCTTTCAAACGAGTGGGGATTTCTGACTTGGCATGTGCCAAAAAAAAAAAAACAGATCGGACTTGCATTCGGTTTGGCAGTCTCCACGATCGTGTTCAACACCGTCGTCCATCAACAGTCTGCCAAGCTCGGCATCGTAGTCGACGCCACGGGATCGAACGTACCCACGTCGGCTGAGCTACAAGGTTACAGAGCTGCGCAATGGACCGGCGCCGCTTTCTCGTTCCTCGGTATGTCACTACTCTCAAGTAAGACGACGCGTCCAAATCGCCAATCCCTCTTTTTTCTTTGTTTTGTTTTGTCGGGCGTATGCACGTGTTGCCATAGCTGCCTTGTTGGCTGCCGTTTTCTTTCGAAAAGTGGGCCGTGTAGGCCACGGAAGATATGAAGTGCCCGAGTTTGACTGGACACCGTCCGCCTTGCACTCTGGCGGGGGGGTAGTATTCACGTCTATGCGTTCGGTCCAGGATAGCGTGTTTGAGTAGTTGCGCCGTAGAGGTGATGTGGTGGTGACTTGAATTTGACTAGGAGGGGAGTTATCAAAT
>JBBPRI010000303.1:0-22018 GCA_038092955.1 Boletus pseudo-olivaceus
AAGATTGATAGGCTCTTGCCCTGGCAGGTTTTCTGTGACAAGTCCCGTTCGTGTACGATACACTCGGTGACAGAGGTGCGACGTCATACGCACGCTCATTGGAATTTGCTACGCCCTCGCGTAACACTCGGAAGTGTTCCGAGGAACCACATTGGTAGCAGCAGGAGGGGACCAGTTGGACCAACCCTGGACGTGGGGGTACGGAGTCGGGTAGAGTCCGGGGGTAGCGGTCCACAGGGGGTTGGGAATTAGCACCCATGGTTGTGCCAGTGCTGCTTGGGGTAGGGGGTAGAGTGGTAGTCGCAAGGATGGAGGTCCCATGGGATGGGGGAGGAGGAATGGAGGGGTGTGTGAAAGGGTTGTCTCCCATGATGGCGGGGGTGTCAACGTGTGGGGGTTGAGTGATGACCATAGGCCTGCGCCTGCACAGCCTGGGTCTAACGGGGCGGACGATGGGGGTTCCATCGGTGGCAGGGGGAACGGGATGTTCGACTGGTAGGGGGGAGGGAGAACGGGGGTCGTCGGGGACGACGGTCGTGTCAGAGTCTCCTCCAGGGGTAGTTGCTCGAGGAGGGGTTCTAGCCCTTTGATCAGGGCGGATAGCGCCTGTGCTTCTCGCTCTGTGGCATTGAACGATTTCGTCGACGAGGCTTGCGATGCGACGTGCCCGAGGGTTTTCGGGTAGGGGTCGATCTGTAAAGTAGGTCTCCCTTTCAGCCTCGGTGAGGGAGAGGATGACCGGTCTGAGGACGACATTGAGGATAGCAGGGGGAAGGAGGAAGATGCATTGGTTGAGTCCCTCGATATGGAAGGTATCGAGGATCGCTTCCTGCGCTTCATGAAGTCTCTCGAGGATGAGAGCCATGAGGGGAGAGCCCGGGGAGGGCTGGGAGAAGTTTGGGACGGCAAGGGAACTTGGCGGGCACCAAGCAGCCCGGGCGAGAAGGGCCTGAAGGGAGAGGAGTGGTTGGTAGGCAGTGGTGAGACGTACAAGGGTATCGTTGGTCTGGAAGAAGGGGTGGGTGAGGAGCAACGTCGACGCCTCTTTGGACGAGAAGATTGCTGTTGGACTCAGATGTACGTTCTCATTCTATACTGCATTACTGATATATCTTGCTATTGTTATCCTACCATGCTATCTTGCTATTGCAGCGTGTCACCAAGCACGCCATTTGTTATTTGTTATTTACTGTTGCACATGACTCAGTAGTTCAGATCGCTCGTCTCGAGTGGATCATCCTTAGCCGTATTACATCCACGAGCTGAGTTCATCTGTGTGATAGGTAGCTAGTCAATCTCAGCCGTATTACATCCACGAGCTGAGTTCATCTGTGTGATAGGTCCCTTCATCAGCTCGTCAATGAGCCGATTGAAGACATGCTTTCAGATACCAAGTTCATTGCGAATTTGATCCAGATGGCCGTTGATAAGTTCAGGAATCCACATTTGACCTGTTAAGATAGATGTATGGTATGGAATTGGCTGTGCTCATGCTTGGGAGGATGCAACCATCTGCATCAAGAAATGCATAGATTTCATCATAAGGTCGCTCATTTGCTTGTTTTGAAGAAGCATGAGATGAAATATTTGGTCAGCTTGATCCTCTTCTGTGTCTTCAGAGTCCTCTTGAAAGCCAGAGTTGTCTTGAGATGTTGAGCTTTCATCGAGCATGGCTAGGTTTGTCCCACTATCAGCTGTGAGCAGTACCAAAATTCAGACTCTGCCTCAATCTGGGAGTCAGGTTTTCATGAAACCCAGTTTCAGGTTCATTTCCTGTCCAGGCTCTAAGGGTTTTCAGATATGGTGCCTATGTGCACCTGAATTTCCTATAACAGGTCAAGACTACTATGAATATATTAAGACTCCCTGGCAGTCCACATGGTGGGTGTCAAATACTTTTGCTACTAATCAGTCGCAAGCTGGATGAAACCAAGAGACCCATCCAAAAAAAAGGGAAATTACATTTCATGGTGAAGTGCTAGTGTAGTGAGAGGTATGCAGACCAGACGGGGATGGAGATGGAGATGGAGAGAGGGAAAAAGAAAAAAATCAAAATAATCCTGGAGTTATCCTAGTTCGAGTGGAAAAGGGCAGAATAAGGTTCGTTTCGGGAGACAACAAGGCTTGTAAGTGCCGCGGGGGTGCCGTGGCCCACCAAACCAATCCCTTGAACGCCTGAAAAAAAATCATGAGGGGTACCAAAAGTGAAAAAGAAAAACAATCGTCGTTGTTTTAATCCTATCGCTACACAAGTAGTTGTGATGGAGTTGATTCCAAACGTCAAATCAACGAGGGGTGTCATTAATACCGAAAGAGAGAAATAGGCCATGGCATGTGAAACTATAATTCCAAAAACACAGTGGTATGTGCGACGATGATGCGGAGGGCGAAATGGATATGGAGGTATATGACCGCGATGATATAAGGCTCGCCAGGAGAGAAGAACGGAACAGGCGACACGACCGGCGACGACGCACAGCACAAGCAGGAGCAGAGCACACCAGAGCACAAGCGATGAAAGGGCAGAGCTGAGAGTGAGGGTAGATGGTGAGGAAGAGGAAAAACACAAGGCGACGATGATTCGTGATATAATAGCTCTATAAATACCGCGACCCAAACCCAGGAGTGGAACCTAACCCAATGCAAATCGCAACGTACTCGAGCTGTTGTTCCCTTCCTCGACAGACTGCTCTACGGCCGGCGTCTGCGCCTGCGTGTGTGGGTGTGGGAGCTCGAGCGCGTTCTCTGAGACAACCGTAGGGACGGAGCCTAATCCAAGCTCGTACCACGTCTGTTCGGAGGCATGCGACGCATTGCCCACGTCTGTGCCCACGCCCACACCCACGCCATCCCCTTCGAGCATCGAGTACAAAAACGACGTCCATTCGCCGTGCGTATGCGGAGTGTGCGGTGGCGGAGGATTCATGGGCGCGTCGACAGACATGGGAACGATCCCTACGTCCGCACTGGCGTGGCATTGGGGGACGGGCGACAGATAAAGCGGTGGTCCCATACCATTGGTCGCAAAGCGTCCAGAACCACTCCATTCAATCAGTCGTCGTCGGTCTGGTGGCGTACCACGGCCCATGAACGCACGGGGAGGTTCGGATAGCAGAGGAACATGGAATGATGAAAGGGGAGGAAGACTCGGCGGCGTCACTGGTGAAGGCGATGGATATGGATGGAGAACAGGCGTCGATAAACGTAGTGACGGGTCGGGCGTCGAAGGCACTGGGCGTGGTGGGACAGGTACTTCCGAGCTGACGGTTGCCTTTGTCGCTAATCGCCCGTCTTGACTTGCGTCATCCACCTGCATCACATCTGATTTTCCAAGCGCATCGTCGACCTGCATCGAAACTGCCGCTTGTGTGTCAACCCTGGATGCATCATGGCTTGGGGCATCCGCAATGACCAATCCCTGCACAGCTTCCAACGTCGCCTCCCCTTCACGTTCCGCCTCGCCCTCCCCGGTGTCGTCTTCGTCCTCATAGTCGTCTTCGTCCTCGTCTTCCATGTCGACATCCGCATCGACCCAATCACCATCATCCATGGGCCAAGCGGCATCCATATCCTCGCCCTCCTCATCGACGGGGAATGCTTTGCGAGATCCAGAAGTTGAACTCCACGAGGTGGATGAATATGTATAACTGGCAGGGGTATAGAGTCGGAATTTGGTCTGTGATGGTGGGACAGGACAGAATTCAGCGGTGGTGGTGCCTGACGATGGAGATGATCGCGTTTCTTGGGAGACGGAGTGGGCTTCTGATTCGACAAGCGCCTTGATGTAATCGATCCCGTAGCGGCGCAATCTGGAAAGAAGAATTTGGAGAGACACGTTAGTAAATGACATCATCTAAATATAAGTATGCGCAAGCGGATCAAAAAGGAATCGCGACGGGCGGAAGTATATTTGCAAGGAGGCGTTTAGAAGTTGATGATGATGGACGCACAAATAATCTACCCGCTCTTGACATGCCAGTTTCCATATATTGATCTCTCGATCACGGACAAACACAGGATTGCGAGGTACATAAAGTTGGGGTGGTGGAAATGAATGAAATTGGTCTTGAAGCTCTAAACCTTGTAATTGGGGTGGCGTTGATGGTTGACAAGAAGGGGGTGGTATTTGTACCGATAACTCGGGGTCAAATGGGGGATGTAGGCCCTCGAATGGAATCAGGGTATCGAGGGCGGGATCTAGGGATATGGACGGCGTAGATAATGGGGGAGGTGTGAAAGAATCCGTGGATAGCTGTTGTTGAGTGAGTGTACCTGAGGGAGATGGAGTGGGGTCCGGGGAGGGCGGGATCGGGAGGATGTCTAGAGCTGTTGGAGGGGGGAGAGGATCGTGCGGGGGCGAGGGTGGCAGGACTTGTCGGTCGTGGCCGGGGAGAGATGGGGATGATTCGGGAGAAGGAGTCAAGGGAGTCAAGGGAGTGAGTGGCTCAGGCGACTTGGAGGGGTCAGAAGTTGTTGTTGTGGAGGTCGACGACTCTGCGGATATCGGAAGGAGGGGTATCGAGAGCTCCGGTTTGGTTGCTGCGGACCGTATGTCCTTTGGAGGTATGGACGGCTCGTTATGAAGCGCCATAGTAGGGGGTGGTTGGTGACACGACGATGACAACCGATTTCCATCTGCTGGGTCGCTGGGCGGGTCCCTGATCGGCTCGGATATCGATGTTGCATTGGTGGTGGCGGTACTGTGCGAGCTGTAGCATGAGTCAGTGGGAAAGGATGGAGAGAGACGATGGGCTTGCCCGTCGGTGGCGTGCAGGCACTTGAGCGTCAAGAGGGAGCGGGGTGGGGAAGACGGGCGCTTAGGGCGAGTTGTGAGCTGGCGCGGTGCTGTTGAAGGACTAACGTTGGCGGGAAGAGGGATGGGATCCCTCCGCCGCTTCTTCGGGCGGGGGCGGGCGGAGAAGGGGAGGCCATCGGGGTCGAGGGCGAGTCGCTGGCGCTTGAGGGCGCGGAGGGCGCGGGGGGTGAGCTCGTTCTCGGGGTCGGAGGAGGAAGAGTCGTGGTCAGGCTCAGGGTCTGGGGTGGGCCTGGCAGGATGAGGTGGGTGGTGGGACTTGAGCCTGTGGTGCTGGCGGTTGGGCGGGTTTGAGTGGGCGTGGGCAAGTCTGGTCGAGCGGCGAAGTGGACAGGCGAGCGATAGAGCCGCTGCAGCCATAATGACAGTCAACTCGACGTTGGCTGATCGGAGACTGACCGTACAAAATCCTAGTCTGATCTTGCAAAATAATAAAAACAATTACTAAAATATCAACAAAATCAGTCATATTCACAGCTTTTTTCACACCAGTCAACAACGCGTAAGCGTGCACGGACCATCCACGTGACAGACTCGCGTTCACAATCGTTAGTTAGCAAAATAAATAAATTCATTCGTTCGTTCAGTTTTACGCAACATCCAGCACGCGCACTGCGACTCTCAGAGGCCGAGAACACCGAGACATTAGGCGCGCCAAGCGACCCGTCGGCAAGGGTTTCAACAGGCAGAGCTGAATGATGCGGCAGTGGCACCACGACGCTGTGTTGACACAGCAGTGTTTAATATGACAAAGTGAGGAACGGGGGAACTTGAAGGGTGATATACACAGCACAGGTCGGGATCCAATTTTTTCCAAGGAATAATGCAGATATAAATTGACGCGGATCCAAGTAAGCCGCATCAGTAAAGCTTTAAACGTTAAAGGCTGAGAGGGAGTAAAACGGTTCAGGTGTGGTTCAGCAGGACAATGGGTACCAAGCTTCGACTCCACAGGCCACCCCGTCAGTTTTGCCGAGGATATCTCACACGATGTACGCCATAAGACGTCCGCCTCTCTCACGGGAGTCCTCGAGGCTCGGTCCGGATGGGAAGTGCAACGTGAGAATGAAGTCAATCCCTACCGCGTACTTGAGCACCATTCACACAAGATCCCCTGGTACCTTGGCATTGAATGGCCAACTTTAGGGCATTCACTAATATTCTGTCAAATTTCGCTCAATTGCTTGAAGCATAATGGGGCGAAAGGGGTAAACGTTGGACCTGAACCACTTGACATGATACGCCACAGATCAATCTGCCAGCTTAGTCGGAGGCTTTCGCAGTCACCCTCAGAGTCATTGGCCCTTAATCTCTTTCTTGCTAGCCGTCATCCAATCACAGCTCTCAAAGCCCTGTGGTGGATGGAAAGGACATCCGGTGGCCCATCCGCCGCCGTCCCCGCAGCCCGCAGTCTGTCTTGGATCAGATGCGATGCAACAGGGACCAGGGCGACGTGACCAAACATGTTCAGATCGTACAGCGATCTGCTGCGATAGGCCATATCCCGCTTTATGCATATTCATCAAACTCGTCATTCCAATATAGCCTCCACCTTATAATCGGTGCGTCCGAGAACCGCCGCGGGTGGCAGCAGGGATGCATGACCTTCGGCAATACACTTTGTCACTGATCAGGTGTTCTACAATGAGTCACTGGTCCACCTGCACGTTTCATTTCTTTGCTTCTTTCGGGTGATGATGTTATCCATGACGACAACCCCGCAGCCCGAGCTCGCTAAAGCCGCCATTTGGTTATTTTACCCGGGCATTTCCACACTTGTACTCGCATAAATTCGAAAGGTTCCTTTGTGAAGCGTCCAGTCATTGAACCGACTTACGCGCCAAACCAATCTTCACCTGTCTCCCCTGACGACTAAATCCACTTTCACCTTGCAACTATCCGTCTTCCATCTTATACCATATCTACGCCATGCGTGTATCCCTCGCAGTCTTCTTTTTGTTCTCAGCAGCGTCTTGTGTCTTTGCCACACCCATCGCTGAGCTAAAACGTGAGGTAAGTCCTCACCGTTTACTGTGTCCTGTTTTCATCCGTTGAACGCCTCCTCGCGTGTTTAGGCTAGCCCTCTTGATGTACGTCCCTCTCATCTTGCTCGCGACCCGACCTGACCATGTTGTAGCATATCCAAGAGCGAAGCGGCGTTGTCCCTGGCAGCGGTCCCGATTATTAAGTATTGATCCATGCTCTATGCTGCTACTACATGCATTCGCTAATCACGTTGTTTGTAGCTGACGACAACATCTTTTAACGTTCTTGTCCCAAGAAAAGTTGCAATGAAAGGGCTTTGTGTTGGTGGTATTCTACTTGCGATGGATGGATCTTTTTTCACATGGATAATCACGACCAACTGCTCACGTTCGTTTTCTCCATCTTGTTCTTCAATATCGTATCTCGTATGATTTTCTGTGTTCCAATCCCTCCGGTTTTTTGTATTGTGCGACCTTCGTTTTCAATTCGATTATCGATGATTTTTTGAACGTGTGTCGTACCTCGTGTTCGACTCCACACCGGTCTTGACCACCTGCGCGCTGTTGCCGCGATCTCTGACTACTCGGGTTCATTTGCCTTTTTGTGATTATTGTGCCTGCGAAGGTCCACACGGGTGTGTACGCGGCGCCCATAGCTGATCCAATTCACGGAACGGAATGCGAGTAAGGCGGCCGTCGTGACATTTAAATTACGTAACAATCGCTCAGTAGGATCTTGGCAATTTCGATCGTCTTGACCGAACTTCTCGTCCATGTCCGAACAACGCCTCCCCGAACCCCCGAGCGTTCATTCGTCCCAGGCCGAGGTCTGGTATCTCAAAGAAATCGTCTTTGGCTTGGAGGATTCGCGACGACGTGTCAAGATCATTACGCAGAATTTCAACGGGTGAGTCGTATTTACTTAATTGCCCGGCAGCAAGTACAATGACCTATGCACTCCAGACCATGCTCCTTTATCGCTATTTGTGAGCACATTTTTCTCGCGCTGGGTGTTGTTCTTTCATAACGTCCGGTTTGGGCGGGCGGAACCAAAAGGCAACATTCTCGTCCTACGCGGTCACATCGAGATCCTTCCCCATGACCGCACCACCGTCTCCTACGAATTCCTCTCCCAACTCGTCGGCGAGTACCTCTTGATGAATTGCCCCGACATTGATATCTCTGCCGCATTGTCGATCATGCCCAGTACCACGAGTTAGTCGTGTCTCTCGTCCCTCCCTGTTTGTCTCTTATTCATTCGTCCTGTCCTCTCCCTCTCACGCGTCGTCCAGGGGGTCTCGACCTCAACCCCCAATTCACCAGCGTCACTGCCTTCTCACCCACCTCCGACATCGGTGAACTCGCCCTCTTCGCGCAAGCCGGCATCCAACTCGTCCACGGATGGGTCGCCGACCCCGAGAGCCCCGAAGCGGAGGTGATGGCTCAGATTCGGGATTATGACAGTGCGGTGACGTTGATTGCGGATGCGGATTACATCACGAAGGGGAGGTTGTTGGGTGGGGGTGGGCGGGAGAGTCAGGTTGTGGGGAGTAGTCGGAGTGCAACTACGGGTTCAAGTTCGGGCGGTGGCGCTTCCGTGGCGCGTCAGAGCACGGCACACTATTCGGACGAGGACCAACACAAGATCCAGCGCGGTCAGTCGCGCTCGTCCGGTCGCCTTTACCTCTCTCACGCACGCGTTTTCCCCCATAGCAATTATCGCACAGCAGTTTTTAGACGCGACGAAATCCCAACTGACGTATCACGGACTCTTCCAGCTCGCGTCGACGCTGCACCCCGGGTCGCTTGTCGCGCTCTTTCGCAACGCCCACCTTTCGGTCGTCTACAAATCAGGTTCAGGTTCAGGTTCAGGTTCAGGCTCAGGCTCAGGCTCAGGCTCGATCTCAGGCCCAGGCACCCCGCTTCCCAGCCCCAACACCAAGGCTGACTCCGATCCCAGTGCCAAGGCCGACTTCAATCACAACACCACGGAATACACACAGGACGCCGCACTCTACGCACTCGTCACGGACGACGTCTTCCTGTACGAACCAACCATCGTCTGGGAACGCCTCGAAGACGTCGACGGCGGCTGGTCGACGTTTGTCGATTCGGATTTCCATCGGGCCGTACCTGTCGGCGGAGACGTGGCAGGCCAGACCCCCGAGGGGGCGCTGAGACGGTTCGAGATGGAAGCAGGGCTGTACGCGGTCGAAGATCCGGCCGAGTGAGCTTTTTTCTTTCTTGTCGTTCTTTGCGTTCCTCATATTTCGGCATGGGGGGGTAGTCACTGTGAATATAGTCAAGCGCTCGCGAGACAATTGCAAGCCGAGGAAGACGCACGGGGACAACAACTCTACGTACGGCGGCAAGGAGCACTCGAGCGACTCCGCGCCCGGGAGGAAGAGGAGCGACGGAGGAAGAAGAGTAAGTCATCGACCTCGCTGGGGGGTAGGACCAAGAAGGCCAAGAATTGTGTCGTCATGTAATGGCGCAACGGTTTCTTTCTCTCTCTTCTTTTTTTTTATATCGTCATACCCAGTACATACGTATACATATCTAGTCCGGATAAAACGGAATTGTAACTGTTCTAGAATTCAATGTGCTTGGTAAAGTAACTGGGTGTGTGAACACTCAGGTGTTCAAATCATACATACGACCTTGTCAGTTTCGCTTGGCGAAGCCGGCACGTATGATGGACGCCGGAAACATCAAGCCATTAGCTAAGGCCAAAGACGGACAGCGCTGGCGGGAGATCTCGAGTCCCTGCTTTGGGCAAAACTACAACTATGTCACGATCGCCGTCCGAATGGGCGGTCCCGAACTATCTTGACGGGAGAAATGATCTGAATCCTCCAGTTCTTTGCTCCACCAAACACCCGGTAGACCTCGTCAAGCCGAATTGTTTTACGACCCTGGAGAGAGGTGATGGAAGAGCGACCAGACAGTCACAACTAAGGAACACAATACCCTTTTCATCCTGGGCGGAATGCATGCGGGTGGCCTCAGGTTCACGTTCGATCGCATCTGTCGTCAAGACACGTTTGTGGAGTAATTTTTTTTTTTTTTGCTTTTCAGATTCAGAGTTGAGATGACTCGGATCTGGGAACTGGTTCCGTCTGATCATCTCATCGGCTGGGCGGGCGGAAGCAACAACCACTTATGGACCTGATTAATCGTCATGATCGACTCGATAGGGAAGACCTTGTTACCTTGGCTCACTGGAATTCGGCCACCGCGCGACCCACCGCGACGGCGGTTTCCAACTTCCAAGTCGAACGTTTCGCCTTCACGGTTTCAAGTTCATGAACGAACAATGCTCTCAAACGTTTTTCTTTTTCGTGCATTGCGACCCGCATCTTGGAGAACTTGGATCGACCGCTCTCCCATGGAATCCGAGTTCCACTAGATCTACGAAATCTGCCTAGGGCCCGAGGCGCATATTTCCCGAGTACATCCGAACCAGTGGGGCCCAACGAACCGGTGTTGTTGTATGATGCTAGGCTATGGATGGTCGCGTCCACGCCTTCCGAACACCGTCCTTGCGTTGACAATGTCCTCTTGGACCGTTTTATGCGTCGATCCCGCGTTAAACTAAAGCTGCGTGTTATCGAAAGTTGCGCCAACCACCCAACATCCGTGCGTATGGCCGCTCGTTTTCAAACCGGCGTACAAGTTCGTTCTGCGATGTGCATCCAAATCGAGCCCTTGTTTTCAGGATCGCTCTCCACATGCCAAACCTGTATCGTTCGTACTTCGTGATTCGGCTCGTTGCAGTCACGCAGACCACTCGGCGGGCGATCATGAAGCGAGACACCTAGTCCCCCCCCTCTTTTCACTCGCAGTCTAACCACCAGCTGTTGCTCCATGTACCGTTTGCTGCCTGGGAACATTGGCATGGTGACGAATCGGAACAACCACCCTCCTTTCCCGCTGGTGCACATAGCCACACACATTCGAGACGTTCAACGCTTCCTACTTGGCCTCGGGTGCTCTCGGGCTTGCGATCCCACGACCTCTTCTCTTCGTTGACAGGCTCCCGGTATGAATGTCGAGAACACCGCCGTTTGATTATTCCTCGCGAGCTTCCTAGAAGCTCTCTCTACTTCGATTGCTCGTCTTCCATCATAGGATCACTCGCACTGAGTCCCGCTCTCAGTTGACGCGTTCGGTACCGCCCCATCAACAATGAAGATCACACATCGTTCTTGAGTCGTTGTGTAGCCCAACTTGGGACTGAACACGTTGGTTCTAAACCCCTACGTCCGCCGTCAGAGGTCGCGCTTCGTGGGGTCGAACATGGGTGTGAACCTGTGCCTGCTAGCCATGTCCTCACATTCTTGTGGTTTTCGCCGGATGAGGGAGAATGTGTCTCTTCTCGTTCACCCCTTTTCGTGACCGTGGAACGCGGCCACTTTGCGAGCGATGAAGTAGCGCGCGCGCGCCGTGTCCTAGATGTCGGTTTGCAACGTTACATCCCATATGCGCGCCCGAGCTAACGCGTCGGCCACCGCAGGGCCAGGTGGACCCTTGCCACGCCACCGAAGGGATGAAAGCCAGAAGACCTCGTGTCCATCGAAGGATTCACACATGCTGTGGCCCTCTGTGCCCACCCGACCACCCTTGTTTCCCGGTCGTCCTGTTCGACTTGACTGTGGTGGCGCGAACCAACGGTGCTGACGTTGACGTCGACGCTGATGTTCCCATTACTCTTTTCGTGACGTGCTGGACCCAGTGCGTCTCGCGGGTCACCCGGATCACCCTTATTCCATCTTGTTGTGGCACTCTGATCTCGCTTCAACAAGTAGGGCGATCAGACAGATGCGAACGACCCGCCAGAAAACTGTTGTTACTCGGAATTCTGTCCTATCGAGAGCGATCATTGCCGTTTAGCGCTCATTGCGCTTGGGATAGCTGCCGTAGATCATGGCGTTGGACCCACCTCCACCAAGAACCCCGAAGGTGCCGTTTAGTTCCCCCATGGTCCTGACGGGGTGGATGGTATGGATGGCATCCCATTTTTCATTTTGGGCTTTTCCAGGCGCTTGGCCAGGTGGCAGATCTCGACTGGGACATTTCACTCTCGAACGGGGTTGTTCAACTCACTGGGGACAACAATTTAAACAGGTTTGATCACTTCCTGCAACTTGCCGTGTCAAACAGCACCCGGTTCCATCGTCTCGATCAGCTCTATGATCTCGACGAGTTGATTTTCACTCTCGAAAATATCCTACGACTTTGTTGGGATGATGACGCTAGAGCTGACTCTCTGAACAATCTCGGTCAGCTATTCAGAGCGCGCTTCGAGCGCTTCGGTGACCTCCCTGATGTCGAAAAGTCGGTCTCGGCGTTGGAAGATGCACCCTCACACAGACAGGCCGAACGTGCTCGGAAATCTCAGTGCTTGGCTCAGATCGTGCTATAACCATCTCGAGGGCATTACTGGCCTGTATCCTACGTCGTTGAAATGCGCTGCGAGGCATTCCAGACAACCATCCCAGCAACGTGCGCATGCGCAGCACTGTTGGCGCCTCGGTGACCTCACTAACATCCGCGGATCGGCTACTGCACTCGGGGACGCCGTCCGAATCATGCCTGGTAGCCATCCCGCCGTATCCACCGTTCTTGATCACCTGGATGGGGTTATCGCTCAGACGTTTCGAGCGTCCCGGCGATCTCACCGACATCCGCATGTCGGTTTCGATGGTCGGGCAGTCCGTGAGGCTGATTCTGGATGACCATCCTGACAAGCCCAGCAGGTTAAGCAATCTGGGGCACGTTTGGTGATGCATCTTTTCGCAGCAGTCCATGTCTTCACCAGGCTTTGAACGATCTTGTTGTCCAAGACGTCCACCCAACTTACTTTTCCAAGGGCATTCTGGGGCCCGCTGTCATCACCAATGACAGCGTACGAAGATGCGACGCGTTGATACTCGGACAATTCCAATTCCTTCCATGGCCCACTTCCTGGCATCAACGCTTCAGAGGCGGTAGCACTGCAGACGATGCTTAAGAACCCGTCCGAAAGCGGTGGCCGCTCGAGCCTGATCCCGACGGGGCTGCGAGGCTCGCATCAAAATGGCTCAACACCAATGACGCCTTCAAGCAGATCTTGTCTGAACTGTGACGCAAAGTCGTTCGACCAATTTTGGAGAGGCTCAGATATTCGGCAAATAAAATTTCTGGCATTCAATGATCCAGTTGACCCATGGAGAGCCGCGTCGCCGACTGCGCACTTTGCATTTCTCCCCGTTTGCGCTGCGGGTCTTGACGACACGAACAAACCGGGAGCAAAGGTCGTACGGCCCTACGCTCGATCAATGCACTCATGCTACCACCCGAGGATCATGTCGCTACCACTAGCCTGTGCATCCTCGCTGTCCCTCGATCAGACTCGGACGGATGAGCGCGGGCCCCCGGTGCACGCCGGGAACAGCGCACGTCCAGAGCGCCGTCTACACCCATGCTCCCCCACATATGACCCTCCTCCAAAGCACGGCGCACCGTCGAGGACGCCCTCGCCCGCGTGACCCACGCACACTGGGTCCACCTTGCCTGCCACAGCATCCGGGACCCAGTGGTCTCGTGCTCGCTACAGAGAGTGTACGAGCAGCTCTTCGATCTGAAGCCGAAAAAGGGTGGGTATGAGGTATCGGATGCGAGAATCCCGGGGCCGCGTCCGGCTATCGCGCGTCTTCGTGCGTGAGGTGCACCGTTTTTGTCGTGAGTGCCGAACGTTCGTCCACGTCGATCTGTGAGTTCAGAATGGTCATCGACGTATCGCACCGCGTTTTTGACGAGTCACGAGGACCTCTTTATTTTTATTGTTATTTTTTTATGTCGGAGAGCATCTCGTGTCTAGTCTGTCTTGTGTCGATATATCGATACCATGGACGTTCCACGTGCATCTCGCACCCGCACAGCCTCAGGCACGCCATGGCATCCATATCCGAGTGAGACTGAAAAGGTGAATTCGAGTGGGAACCCGACAGCTTGCCCTCTCCTGATGCAAAAGAAAAGCCAGCAACTTAAGGTCGGACGGAAAACTGGATCTTCATCACTGGATCATTCTCAGATGCGGCCACAGTCCCGTGGAGGACATGAACGATGAGCTCATGGCATTGATGAGACCGTGCTACTACATAGCTGGTATTTGGGAGCTTTGAAGGGGATCCGGCCAGGAACGATGTGAACTGATCTTTCCTTCTTTTTCGACGCGCGGGAATACCTGTCGAGAAAAAAAGACCATCATGCGGGGGGGGAGGGGGGCGGCCTAACCGGACCCAAGGACAAAAATTATATGGCCAGCATGGGGGTCGAACCCAGGACCTTCGCGTTATTAGCACGACGCTCTAACCAACTGAGCTAGCCGGCCGTGACATTCGCGGATCATAGAATAAATATAAGTCAAACCATCAGCTGAAGCCTGGGCATTCCGAGAAAACATATAACCCCCGGACCTTCCCTTGCGGACGCGTGTGGCCCATCCGTCCGGAAGGACGTCGTTGTACGTTGCCAAAAACATTGCCGCATGCCACATACCTCCGTTTAAAGGCGAAGAAAAAACATAGTAGCATATATGAGGACATATAACGCCATCCCCGAGAGTCACGTATGCATATTGTAAATGTAATCAGATAAGCATGCTCGTTTTTAGGAAATGACCCCCAGTCCGGCGTCCGCCACCACCCGACTCCCCCTCGCGTTACTCACTTTCCCTTCTGCACTGAACCCTACACCGTTCAGCTGACGATCGCCCTTCTACATTTTTAAGACGTGCCTCCTCACTAGCAGCCTCAGGCTAGTCACCACCCACGCCATGTCCAACACCAACATTCACGACGTGACCTCTCCCGATCATTTCAAGGAACTATTGTCCGCCGATCTGAAACGGGTCTCTCTGATCAATTTTTGGGCTCCATGGGCCGTGCCATGCAAGCAAATGAACGAGGTCGTCGTCTCGCTCGCTCAGGCACATCCGGAACTATTGGTTTTGCAGGTAAAGCACCTTCCAAATCGCTTTCGTATCTCTACCGACTGATGTAACATTTCCCTTTGTTGTCCGGTTTGATGCGTTGCTGGATAGGTCGAGGCGGAAGTACAGGAAGATATCTCAGAGTCATTTGAGATCAATTCTGTTCCATCGTTCATCCTTCTCCGGGTAAGTTTTGAGCCTTTCTTGTCCTGCTTGATATCGCCAGCTGTTGCTCATCCGAGTTCGACACACTCAAGGGCCATGAACTACTCCACAGGATCAGTGGTGCAGATGCACCAACCTTGACTAAGAATGTCGCTAAACACCTGGGCAAGGGGGCGCAACCACAACTCGACAGCCATGCTGAAAAGCACGAAGAGTCGGAGGAAGAACTCAAGGCGCGCATGCGTGTTATCATGCAGCAAAGTCCTGTTGTTCTGTTTATGAAAGGGGAGCCCAACAACCCTCGTTGCGGTTTCTCGAGAAAGGCAGTCGACCTTCTGCGAAACCAAAATGTGACGTTTACGCACTTTGACATACTCGAAGATGAGGCAGTTAGACAAGGTGACGCGATGTCCTCTTTGGCATTTCCATCCACTCATTAGATGATGACAGGATTGAAGAAATTGAATAGCTGGCCAACTTTCCCGCAGTTCATCATGAACGGGGAGTTTGTTGGGGGACTGGATGTGGTTACCGAGATGGTGGAGAGTGGGGAATTTGGGGAGCAACTTGTTACGGCTTGAGAGGGGCGAGGGCGAGGTAAACATGTACTGTGTATGAAGTGATCAAACGTTCGGCAACAGTCGCAAGGAAGCGGTCTTATGCCATCGAGTGGCGTGCAGAGTACCATAGTGAGAATTGGATTGACTCATATCACTTTACGTCTTGTAACATGCCTGGCACACGTGTCGGATCTAGCAGATCCCCCCTTGACCACCCTCCTAGCTGTGTTTTGACACGGCGGGAGACTGAACTATCAACAATATTGGCAATGGAGTTCATAACCTGAGCTCAGAATGGTGTCACCGTGAGGAGATCCCCGAATCGTTATGGGGCCAGGCTGCCAGATCAGGGTATCGTTGGTAGATACACGTTGAAAGTATGCGAGGCCCCACGAGAATACGCCACCGATGCATGAGCTCAGGACTACCCTATTTCGACAATGTGGGATAATGATTGTTATCTTCCACCAGCCTGACTTGGGCTGGCCAGGGTGCTGTAACGATATGAGGGTTATTCGCGTGACGTCAGGCAATAAATGATGTTAAACGGGGTCAACCCATTCACGCGAGGTCGCCACTTGGCCGGAGTTCTGTCTCATGGGTCGGTGATTTATATTTCCGAGGGTGCTCTCTGATACATCTTACCTTGTCTTTACCTTTCGTTTCCGTTTTCCGTTTGTTATTTTTTCTTCGCCATGTCTCCAAGTCAACACCCACCATGCCTCGCTTGTCGTGTACTCCTCCTCATAGACGTCCAAGTGAACCTGCTAAAAGGCTCCGAAGGCGGTGGCGTCGTGCCTGCGGCGCAAACCGTCCGTCAAAACATCCAGGGCGTCCTCGCCAAGGCGCGTTCCGAAAAGCATCCACCTCGGATCATACATGTTCGCAATAATGGCGAACCCGGCGAACCCGACGAGCCAAACACGCCAGGTTGGCAGCTCTTCTTCCAACCACTCCCGCACGAACCCATCGTTGATAAGAAGAAAAACAACGCGTTCGCCGGCACTCAACTTGGGCGTTTGATCCCGGCAAACGCTGAGGTCATCGTCGTCGGCATGCAGAGCGATTATTGCGTTCGCGCGACGTGCAGTGCCGCGCTCGGTAGAGGGAACGAGGTCATATTGATAAGGGGCGCTCATGCTACGCTCGATCGCGATGAGATTTGGAACGGTGGTAGCATCACCAAAGCTCATGCGATCGAGGCTGAAATCGAAGCCGAGCTCGAGGAGGCTGGGGTGAACCTCTTGGACATGAAGGACCTCCCTGACCTCTTCACCGACCGATAGTCATCTGCCGTGTGGGGGCAGTGTCTGCGCTTGGGTGTATAGCGCGTGGGGGTCCCGGCACCATATGTATTCACGGTAAGCATACTGGCGCGATTTCGAGCACATCAGGTCATGCTGACGGCGGCGCAATATAGGTCGTCGTAAATATCACTGGTGGATCTCGTCTTCAGGGATTGCACGGACTTGGGGTATTAGTATATCGTTCACCACACAGCTGGGAATTCGTTGTCGGACCTTCGTACCGTATTTGTTTGCTTCTGGTTTACGTTCAGGCACGTGACTTCACATTACTGGGTGTGACGATCACCACCAGCCAAGCAACGACTCATTGTGCGAACATGCTTCCTTGATGACTACGAACCAAAAAGACGTTGTAGATCCATACAAGCCAATCATTGATGGCAAGGTCTGTATGGGCTCTGATTGGGATAGCAAAGAAGCTCAACGGTTTGATAGAATCAGCGTCTCAAGCTAACCACGGACGCGCCCTTCACGCCGACGTATGTCCGGCAAGCGTTGACGCTATCATCTGACCCCGCTGGAATATACGAGAGTCGCGTCAAGGACCGCCACGTACTCCTCGAAAACCCTGCACGGGAGAGCAGAGCCAAGAAAGAAAGAGTCGCGAAGCAAACTCGAAAACAAGCCGAAAAACACCAGAAGAAGCTCAGACCGTTGGCGCGAAACGCAGCGGAGTCGAAAGGGCTGTGGAAGTTGGAAACACATGCGACTAGGTATGTGTTGCGCTGTTCTGTTTCGTGACGTGAGCGACGCCGTCATGCTTTGGACAGGTTTGATTTGTTCGTACCGTTGCATCAGCTATGGATGGGGTATATGTCGGAGTTGTTAGGGCTGGGCGTTTCTGATACCTCTTCATCGTCGCACGAAGGCAAGATGCCGAGTGCTTCTTCTATGCACGCCAAGCTGGTGAAAGCCGATCTCAACGGGGCGCTGCTCTCAGGTGAGCGACGAGTGCACTTGGCTTGTTTCACTCGCCATCAACCCCTACATAGTCCGCCAAAGCCGAAACCCATGTCTCGTCGGTCTCTCTGGGATCGTCCTCCACGAGACGGAGAACGCGTTCAAGCTCATCACACGAAAGAACCAATTAAAACGTATGTTCTGCTATAACTCACCCCCAATCCCTCTCACGCCGTTGCTCCTACAGTCGTTCCGAAACAAAACGCCATCTTTGCACTCGCCGTACCACTTTACTCGACCCTTTCTCCTTTGGCTACCGAGGGGGATCCCACCCAGACGCCCCAACAACAGCAACGACAAGGATTGAAAACGCTATTGACGGTGCTCGATAAGCCGTATATCGAGTTCGATCTGTACGGGAACCAATTTTGTTTCCGTTCTGCGGATCGGTCGAATCGGAAATTCAAGGCCAAGGAGACGATCGAGTTGTGAGGCGTGAGTGGCGATGTTTTTCGTGCATCGCTTCGAGCATGTCAGACACGCAATGTGACCGCTGCTTTCTCCTGATGAGTTGGCAAAACTGTTACCACAGGCGCCGAAGAGATCTCTGAAACACATATCTTGGACATACCCAGGTGTTTTATGCGTATAATTACCGCAGCTGATGCGGGCTTAAATCGATTAACTTCACCTCGATGCATGGATCATCTTTCGGGTATAAAATTGGAACATGTATATCAATGTAAGCCAGTCTCCCTTTCCCAACTTGCTTCAGGATGGTTCGTGGCCTTGCCTGGATTGCGTTTTGGTTGACCTCTTCGACCACGCTTGTGAGCGCTGCCACCGCCCAAAACATAAACACTGCGCCGATTGTCGATCTCGGTTATGCACAATACCAAGGATACTTTGATCCACAGACGAACGTCACTAATTTCTTGAGCATTCGCTATGCTGCTCCACCTCTCGGTCAGTGTAATATTGGCCTCTCTTCGATCGTGTCCGCCGTTGTCGTCATGCTGATCTACATGATCTCCCGCCCAGGAAACTTGAGGTTTCAAGCACCTCAGCCAAACCCGCGACGCAGAATCCTAACATGTGCTATCAAGCTGTATACGGTGCTAACATGACAGCGCCAGTCTCGCCATACGGATACAACAAACGACAGAGCACGACGCCGGCTACTTCGGAGGATTGCTTGTTTCTTAAGTGAGTATGGTAGTCGAATACAACTGCGGAGGAACCACAAATTCAATGCTGCCACCGTAGCGTCATCGTTCCTGGAACAATGCCCACAGAAACAGTCACTGCGGGTGGGCTCCCTGTGTTGGTGTGGATTCACGGCGGAGGGTACGCATTTGATGCCCATGTCTCTACATGTGGGTCTGATCTCGAAGTGTAGTTACCAGGCTGGATATGCGGCCGCGTTCAATGGCGCCGATCTCGTCGTTGAATCCCTGAACACCGTCGTCGTCGTCGTCATTCAATACCGTCTGGGTGCATTCGGTATGCCCTCTGGCTGGGAGGCTAGCCCCATCTGGTCAGTCGTCTGATCTTTGCATCAGGTTTCCTATCTGGGAACGAGATCAAATCTCAGGGCGCGCTGAATGCTGGCTTGCGTGAGCAAATTTTACTGCCTTCATCCTAGGTCTCACTGACAACAACTGGCATCACAAGTCGACCAGACCTTTGCACTGGAATGGGTACAGGATCACGTACGGCTCATCACGCATGTCCATCCCAACCACACTTATGAGTCCATGTTAGATCGGACTGTTTGGTGGTGACAAGAGTCATGTCACGATATGGGGCATATCCGCAGGTGCTGGCTCCGTTCTGCAGCACATCGTCGCCAACGGAGGTAACACTCAACCGCCGCTTTTCAATGCTGCGATCACTAGCTCCACGTTTTTGCCATCTCAGTATTACTACAACGATCGGGTACCTCAGGTAGGCTACTGCATCTTCATCTTCGTTTGACGGAGGGCCTGCGAACTGACCGGGACTAGTTGATGTATGACGAAATAGCTGCTATGACCGGGTAAGACATCATCTCACCTAGTATATACCTCTTGACGGGTAGTAACGCGTTCTGCGCAGATGTGCATCGAGCGCCGACACGTTCACATGCATACAATCCGTAGAAGCAGAGACTCTCGGCACTGCAAACTATGATCTCGCTTTGTCTGCTTTCTTTGGGACATATGTCTTTGTTCCCGTAGTTGATGGCACGTTGATCCTCGAGCGTCCAACTGTCACTCTTGCCGAGGGTCGGGTGAACGGAGTACGTGACCACCTTCGCTGCATCCTTCGCCAGCTGACGTTTCTGAAGCAAGTGCTCCTCTCCGTCACCAGTCAGAACGAGGGAAATATCTTCGTGGATGCGAACGAGACGCTGACGACCACGGATTATGTCTCTCGGCTTTTCCCTGACATGACAGCTCCCCAAGTCCAGGAAGCAACGTCAAGTTTGGAAGAAATGCGAGTAACTCGATCTCTTACTTGGACTCTCCATTGTAGCCATCTTTACGTGTCCGACCTACTACTTGCTCCATGGGTTCGCTGGTCGTTCGTGGAAGGTCAGTCTTCCAGGGTTCGTGCATGCATCACGATTGATTTGATGGAACTGTCTCAGGGACTCTTTGCCATCCCCCCGGCATATCACGGTGAGGATGTCATATACTACTTTCACGGGTACGCCCCATCCTCTCTCCTTCCCATCGCATTCTCAACCAGCGTCTGTATCATCATCCTAGCCCGAGCGATCCCCCTCCCTACAACAACACCCAATTCATTACTGCCTTCTCCCAATCTTTCATGTCCCTTGCCAAGTATTATGACGTCAACACAAAATTCGATCCGACCAACATCACGCCCCACTGGAACGAATACTGCATCAGAGAGACAGAAATGTTGTTCAATCGGACGGAGGAAGGCGCACCGGTGGTCATGCCCACCATAACTGATCCGATGTTGTCCCAGCGATGCGCGTATGTCTGTTTTCCCATGTCCTATTTTCGGCATGAGTGGTGACACGTTCCGACTTATGCTCGTTGGCGTGTGTCCGCGCTTTAACAGGTTTTGGGACTACGACGGCACAGTGATCGATGTACAGTATGTCGCACTGAACGGACTCGACTTGGAATGACGGTCATAGGCCCATCTGCAAAAAAGGAAATGTGGCTGTAGTGCGGGTAAAATTACATTAGCACCCCATTCACTTTTGAGAAAGTGGTATTTGAATAGAACACTCAGGTCAGGTTTTCAATAAGTGAATAAACTTATTATAGAAAGCTGGATATTCATGCTCTTGTGCATGCTCTTGTTTCAAACCCAGTGACTTTGGTGCATCTGCAAGATATTTAGGTACTGTGTGATATTGTACAGTAAACTATAGTGCATCACAGCTGTCACAGCATCACAGATAGGTCCCCCCTGTACAGTCATTTTACAGTGCTGTGACATAAGAGGGGGATTTCCATCCTGCTCAATGGATACCACATTCCCATCAAAGTGGCTACACAATCCACCTAATCCTAACGAGAACAAGATATGCAGAGGTTGCAGGAGTGGTGGCAGTTTGATGATCCCAACACCCCACGTTCCCAAAAGGTTCATCCAGAAAATGGATGTGCAACAGTGTGTTTCAATACTGCTCAATCCCATCAATGGCTACCTGATTATTTACTTTATGTTCATAATAAGGCTTATTGCGCTTAATTCACTTTTTTTGATTTTCATCCTTGTCTGCAGCTTATTCTACTTGAACAAAGGTTTACACTCGCCCAACAATTACTTAAATGTGCTTGTCATTGTAACGTATCCTTTGCACTGCTACGTCACATTTTATTTTATTTTCTCTACACTCACTACTTCACTCGCTCACTATATCACTACAGACAATCATGTGACCTTATCTTATCTTATCACGTCACATGAATCATCACGTGACCGTGGTAACCCCACTATCTCTTATCTCTTATCTCTCAGTCTAGACCCCTACTGTTACGTGAGGGCGTAGCAAATTCCAATGAGCGTGCGTATGACGTCGCACCTCTGTCACCGAGTGTATCGTACACGAACGGGACTTGTCACAGAAAACCTGCCAAGGCGAGAACCTATCAATCTCGCGGGCCTAATCTGCGCCGGGGCTCTCGTCGTCGAGCGTGAAAACCTGCCTAGTGGACCTTAGGCCTAATCACCTCTGGTAAGAGCAGATAGTTGTTGGGTGGGCTGACCACCAGTGGAAGGGTGTAGGGAAGCGGAGGTCCAAGAGCTTAGGGGAGGATGGTCCTAAGGAACTTGACTACACCGTG